>JAJOOE010001295.1:0-25918 GCA_036250405.1 Solanum raphanifolium | reverse complement strand
TGCATCACCTAGTTGCCCTTTTCTTTTAAAATGCAGTCCACATATTTCCTAAGTAGGTGCATCACCTACTTACCACTTATTTAAGTAGGTCAGCAGTTAATCTACCATTAAGAACCTATGTCATCCTTTCTACGTAAGCTACACATGTACGTAAGTAACTTAATTACGTAAGATTTCCGAATCAGTAGCTTAAGCAAGTAGGTTGATTACTATGACAAATTATACTTTACTTACTCTATTTAGCCTCAAACCTCTTTCGAATATTGTCAAACCTATTTCAAACCCTCACTACTCACATAAAACTAGTATATGCAAAATATGGGACGTTACACCCTAACTTGAATTGGGGAATTCTTCATCAAATTGGGGGATTTCTAGGGGCTCCATGGATGGAAGAATCCATGGATGAATAAGCTATCATACCTTGGATACAAATCCCTCACAAATCTTGGAAGATTGGAGGATTTTGACCTTGCTTGACCCTTCTTCTTTTCCTTGTTCTTCTTCACTTTCTAGAGAGAGAATATTTGAGAGAAAATTGGGTTTCTTTTTGGGATTTTTAAATAATGATTTGAATGACTTAATTTAGTGGTCTAAAGTCTTTATATAGGTGTCCTAAATTAGGCTAAAATTACATCACTTAATTTTAATTATAACCGCAAACCCCAAAGTGCCCCTAAACTAACTTTAAAAAAAATAGTTTCCAGGTCCCCACCCACGACCCTCATTGACGAATCGTGGTTGGACCCACGACCCGTGCTGGTGAAGCGTGGGTTGGGGTCTGCAACTTCAGAAATTTGTCCCTTGACCCATGAAACCTAACCATGGGGCGTGGACCCACCCACGGGGTGTAGGTCCTGCCGTAGGTCAAAGGTCTTGGACAGTTTCTCTTGGTTCTCCTCAAGGGCCCATGGTTGGTCCTTGAGGGCCCATACCTTGATGTTATAACACAAAGCCCTCCATTTTAAGTACGGGGAGTTACATATATGACTCTAACCCTCACTTTAAGCTCTTGTTTAGCCTACTAGTTTCCGGGGTATTACACTCCCTGATCACTCAACCAACTAGAGGCCGAGGGTTTGAGGACAATATTGGAAGAAAAACGGTTGCCTACCAATGGTGTGGTGGACAAACATCCATAGGTGTGGAACACTTTAAGGTTCCACAAGTTTGAGGTTTTCACTAAATCCCAAGGCCCACAGATTCCTACTTGGGTCCGGGATTTCTTTTCGGCTTACGGAAAATTGGTGCCGAAGGGGAAGAAGAAGTCGTTTGCCTTCATGCCGGTGGACTTCGTGATTGTTCGAGGCAAGAAAGTAAAATGCCGTTGGTTAGACATAAATGCAGTACTGGGGTGTTCATCATATTTCATGCACAACAACCCAGACTTGATCAAGAAAAACCTTGGAGGATCTCAAGAATTGGTTGACACCCCTACTTTTCGATGCTACTCTTAGGTGGATTGAGGCAGGTGCACATATCGAGAAAAAGGACCTAAATGTAGCCACTCAGTATTGGTTTGGGTTTATTTGTAGCACCATAATGCCTTCCCAAAATGAATCCATCCTTCGACACTCAAAGGTGGCCTGTCTAGGGTAAATCATAGATCGCCAGAGGCTGAACCTAGGGCTGCTGATAGAGGAAGAGATGGCCATAAGGGACAAACAGAGACAAACCTCAGTCCCATTTTTGATGTTGATCACCGAGCTATGCAGATGGGTCCATGTTCCGAGAGATGAGAAGACAGATGTGGAAGTGACACCCACCTCTTTTACGGACATTCGGCGTATTGAGGCTGAGTACATGTGGGATGAGGATGATAGAAAGAGAGAAACACTGGTGGATACATCCCCGGAGGTCGACGTTGATATGTTGCCGACTGAGGCAATCATGCCTCCTCAGGCTAGTAGGCCCTCAGGTACATTTGGCCCTTCTGATTCTGATACCCCTAGTACATCTGCTGCACCCTCTCTCACTAGTTCTACACCTGATGCTTGATTAACATTTCAAGGACACTTAATCTAGTTCTAAGCGTCAACGATTGTTAGTCAGTATAATAACCCAACTAAATGAGTTGGGGTCGAATCCCACATGGAGTGGTATGTGTTTAAGATTGAAGAGTCAAGTGCAAATATGTTCGAATCAGTCATAGGAATAGACATTTATGATTAAAAACATAATATAAATCAGGATGTGACACGAATGTCAAATAAGGGGGTTTTGGTTTTGACTATCTGCTACAACAACATAAAATAATACAAAGATAATAATAGGGAGATGGGTTCCTGGGATGTGATTCGATTACGGGCTATTATAGACAAACGGGTAGTTGCAACTATAAGAAAACAACTGTAAATTAGTGAATAAGCTAGACTATAGGGGAGGTAACTTTCTCTTGAACAATTTACCCCGAATCAAGTCGATTTCCCTCGAACATCGACAAACATGCAATTAAGAACAACCTACACTTTAGTCCATTCACTCTCTCTCGCTGAATGTGTGGAAAAAGGGTTTAGGATTCACTCTCTCGAGTTGAACCCATGAAAACCCAATACCCACAAACCATCAATTCAGTAATCTTGGTTTTAAAGCCTCTCTCTTGAGTAAGCCAAAAACACGAAGGTAGAACTGTATTTGCAACTACAATTCATTAATTTAAACCACATTTACTGATTGAAATCACTTTTAAACAACAATTAGCAACACCCATTAGTTAAATAAACCCATAATCACATAATCACACCCCAAGATTTGGAGTTTTAGATAGACATCATAAAAAGATAGAAATCGTTACCAAATTGTGTTTCCATCAACTGGGTATAATTAATTTCGTCTTTACAAATGTCCAAATTAAAGAATCTTGAAGACTCACTTTCAATTTCTCAGAAATGAAAAGTTTCAATTCTTCAAAGCTAAGGAAACATGTCTCTTAGTTCAGAATACTCAATCTTCAAAAATAAGAAAAAACTTATGACCAAAAAACTCAAATAATAAAACTAACTAATGTTTGAAAATGTATTTATAGTCGCCAAAAATATGCTGCGAAGGGCCATTTGGCGCAGTAAGTCGGGCTCGCCGATCAACTCGGCGATCCGCCCTTTGGTCAGTTCCATCGCCTTTTTTCTTTCGCCTTCAACATCCTCAAGTTTTGTAACTTTGGACGGTCCAACACTGCATCACAGAACCACTCGGTGACATGCCAACTTCTCCTTTCTCTCGCCGAATTGATTTTCTCCTTCAGAGGTTGTCACATTGGAAGTTTAGGCGAGATGGTGGTCATTCGGCGACTCGCCAAAAGTACTCAGCGATCACCAAGCCTTCATTTATTCGTTCTTTCAGCTTACTTTGTTCCTTTTTGCAAATTAGTGTCCATGCTTTGTTCCTCAATCCAAATACTTGGAAATCAAGGATTTTACATCAGTTATTGGCACAAAATAAGCATTTAAGGACACTAAATCTATCCAAATAAAGCCCTAAATGAGTCCAAATTGTGGACTCATTAACACCCCCAACTTAAATTTTTTCTTGTCCTCAAGTAAAACTCAAGTTCAGTAGTTCAAAAAGGATGTTTCAAACAGTGCTACACAAGACTCAATCATGAATGCACACAAAAAGACTCAACTTACTTATGTAAGGATCAATTGTGCACTCAAAGATTCAAGTTGTTACTGACCATTACCAAAGATTCTCAAGTTCACTATACTTGCTTCAAATGCAAGTTCAAGCTCAACAAAGGTACTCAAATGCCCTCACACAAAGAATGATTCCATATTCACACACAATGGTTCAACAATTTATAGTTCTGGAATCACAAGCAACTCTCACACTCACAAAGATGAACACATGCATGACTTCACTCATAGGTTTGTCCTTATTTTCCAATCAACATTTGTTTCAGCTCACTCAAGATCAAAAAGGTATTTTCAAGGCTTGTAACAGGGCTGAGTGTAAAGGTATGGTCATTTAAGCTTAGTGGCTTCTATTCTCAAGAAATGTGGTATGAACAACACTTTCCTCCCTTTTCTTCATCATTCTCATTCATGCTCAAAAGTCACCCCCTTATTCACTTTCCAAGGACTATTGGTCAGCCCATTTCTTTTGCATTTTCACAAATTTATTTAAAAAAATTTCATTCTTTTTCTTTTATTTTCTTCTTCTTTTCTTTTTCTCTCCCTATTTTGTATGAAGGGGTTCCATATTTCTTAAAATCATGGGTCAAATGGGATTTCTTTGCACTTCTTGATTCACCTTCTCTTTTAACCACACCCCCAACTTAGGCTTTTGGCCTAAGTTGGCTATATAAACAAACCAAAAGTCATAAGGATTATGGGTAATGGATAAAGAAAGGTCACAATTGAATTAAGTTTCTTCCAAGGAAAGGGTAAGACTCAAAGGGTCCTCAAACAAGGTTCACACACTCACAAGGTAGGCCTCAAAAGAGATATAATGTCGAATTGTTTCACTCTCTAAAATTGTTGCCTAAGATCATTTCAAGAGCTTGCATCACTTAGTCAACCGAACCAACGGGGCAAATTCAAGGTGTCATCATACATGGTTTACGGTAAGCTCATCACACAAGGCATTGACACCAATGTCAAACAAGACTCCACACTTTCGCTAGTGTGCAATGTTCATTACAAGAGACTCAATTTGATAATTGGCTAGTCACAACGAGATGCAAATAGTTCACATATTGCCTATGCAACTTCATTTGGCCTCATCGTAGTCGCACATTCATTTTTGTTCGATTATGAGCACTATTCAAGTCATCGGTATTGATCAAGACCGATACTCAAATTTGCAAAATAACAGCCACATTCAAACATGATCAAGAGGTGGCACAAAATTTTCAAAAAGAGTCAAAAACCATTTACAATTAAACAAGGAGCCACAAGCTCAAGCATCTACAAAAACAATATTAAAAACATCAATTTCAGCACAAAACCCAATATATACACAAAGATCACTAATCACAAGAGGTGGGTATGGAAATACCTCACCCCACCACAGACAAAAAACTATTTGTTCTCAAATGTAATAAAAACAAAATATCCAACAAGTAAATAAAGATGACAGAGAGGGAGGTAAAGAAAAGTTCTGTCTACACAGTCTCTCCATTTGTCAGGGCATCAGTGCCCGGTACAACACACTGATCTTGGGCATTAGTGCCCGAAGTCACATCAACTGTAGTGGGTCCACTAGGGGCTGCCAAAGGTGTGGCTGCCAAAGATGTCTGCACAGTTGCATCTATCATGGCCTCCTCAGTCTCCGTAAGGCCCTCGTAAGAAGCCTCCCTAGCAACCTCAAGCATCTCCTCATCCGTCTCAGTCTTAGACTCGGGATCAGCTACCTCCTCAACTTGAACATCATCTTCGGTGGTAGACAGAGGCATATCTGGCTTAGCTAGCACATGTGGGATCTCCACTGTCTTGAAAATCATAGACATATTGGTGGACTTTAGCTGGTCCACATCTCTCCTCAGCACAACAATAGCGGCCTTTAGAGCCATCACCTCCTCGGTGGCCCTTTGGCAATGCTCGCACACCGCTATCCTAGGCGCAAGGGCATTGATGGTAGCACTCAAAGGTGTCAAAGCATCATCGAGGGCTGTCTGAATCATGCCCAGGATGGAGGACTCAAGCATCCGTAGTAATGCAGCCTGAGTGAGCGAGGGCCGAGAGGTAGCAACAATAGCAGTACCAGATCTTGGAGGCAATGGAGTAGCAGAGGGACTGGGAGTATCAGAATGAACAACACTAGATGTACCTGAAGGCCTAGGGGCCGGAGTAGGCAATGCTACCTCTGTAGGTAGTGTCCGAGGATCAACAACCGATGATGTATCCACCGAGACTACTTTCTTCTTCTCTGCCTCATCTTTTAAGTACTCCATCTCAATCCTCCAAATGTCGAAGAAGATGTGGGAATCACTTCCACATCTTTATTCTCATCTCTCGGAACCCAAGCCCATCTACACAGCTTAGTGATCAACACCGGAAAGGGGAGGGAAGTCTAGCGCTGCTTGGCCCTCATAAGCATCTCCTGTGCAATAATCATCCCCAGATTCAGCCTCGTCCCATCAATGATGCAACCAAGACAGGCTGCTTTGGCATGGCATAAAATAGACTCGTTCTGAGATGGCATGATGGTACTGCTGATGAAGACAAACCAGAACCTTGTTGCTACATTGAGGTCATTCTTTTCAATGGCTGCCCCAACCTTAAGACACTTGGGTGTACCGTCAAATATCAGAGGGGCCATCCATTTTTTCATGTTTTCTAGCGTTTTTATCCTGATCATGTGTTGACAATCATCATCAATATCATTTGAGCACTCCAAGACTGCGTTGATAGCATCACTATCACACTTCACTTTTCTGCCCCTGACAACCACATATTCTACCGGTTTGAACTTGGCGGTCAGCTTCTTCCCTTATGTCACTAGGGCTCCATAAGCAGTGTAGAACTCCCGGACCCAATTTGGAACATAAGGGCCATGGGATTTAGTGAACAACTGGAACTTGTGGGACCATAGACAACTAATGATCTCCGAATATCGGTCAATGACGCCATCAGTCAACAGTCTCTTATCCTCTATGATGGTCCTTAATCCCTTAGTCTTCAATCTGTTCATAGACTGGGGAGGAGGACCCTGTACTGGTGGTGTTGGACCACGACCTGTGCTGGAACAGAAGGAGTAGTGGCCTGGGATGGCCTAATCATAGACGGATCATTCAGCCTCTTTGAACGCAGCTCCACTCTTTGGGCTACTAATAGCTCATCCTTAGGCTCAGAAGTGGCAGCCTATTGCTTTTGGTGCTCACCCTCACTCTCAGAAGTGGTGAGGCTAGTGGCTTAGATGTCGTCACTATCGGAGCTGACCTCCGGTGCAGGTGCCTTGCCCTTTCCCTTCCCACCTGTTGTGGGAAGTTTAGTAGCCTTTGCCTTGGATGCTGCTGCATCCTCATTGATTTTTATTTTCTTAGCTCTGTTGCTGGGTGGCATGTTTCTACAGGCCACTTTTGGTCTAGCCATATCTGCAAAAACATTACAAAGAGTTAGGAACAGTTCAGGTGAATGCACAAAAAAATAGTTGCAGACAAACTCGTCGAACTAGTCGGCGAGTCGCCGAATCACTTTGGCGAGCCAGATCGGGTTCGCCGAAAGGATTGGCGAAAAAATTCACAAAAACTTTGGAATGTCGGTGATGGGAAGGGACTTTTGGTGAATCGCCGACAACATTCGGCGAGCATGGACTAGCTTGCCGAAAGTTACAGTGTATTTTAGGGGTTAGGCGCCCAGAAAAGGGCGATCAAGAAAGACTTTCGCCGAGTGCTTGGTGAACTCAGGCTTATTGCCGAAAGTAAAAGAACCCAAACTCAAATATAGCATGAAATTAAAGGTGATCTAGGGGGATTCGACGAAGCGCCGAGTGGTTTGGCGAGCTTGACCCAGCTTACCAAATGACCCAACGTGCCTACTTTCAACCCAACTTCCAAAATTCAACCCCGCAACCCCCGAAAACCAAATCAAAACATGCACACCTTCAATTAAACTAAGCCTCATTACACCCATGCCCCCGGGATACTCAGACTTCTTTCGGTTTGGCTAAATTTGACCATTTGCTAACTTTAGCCCTTAGGAATATGTCAAATGATCCATTATCGGGAAAAATACGTCATTTAGCACAAATGCAGGTTACTTAGACTTATACCGACTAGAATCAACAACATAGAAGCACAACCCAACAATTTATATTAATTTTTAAGCACAAAATTTTGGGAAATCAACAATATGGGCAATTGCTGCATGATATTCAAATTAAAACAGACACAAAAATCATACAATCATAGATCAGAAAGGTCCAACACACTTCACTAAGATTAAATCAATTGCAAATGAGTAAAAATCGCTAAATATAAGTTCGGGGTTCGGAAAACCAACCTTAAAAGCCAAATAAATACTTTGAAATGCTAGGCGGCAAATAAATCCAACTCTGAACACACAATCAACGAGACAAAAACACACGAAACTAGGAAAATATAGTACGGGTGCGAGTTTGGAAAGTTGAAAAGTTGAAAAGTGAGGGAATGTGAAAGATTTTGAACTTTTGGCCTTTAAAAACCGTCCAGTTCTTGCCCATTCGGCAACATTAGTCTTGCTCGCCGACCCACTCGAAAACACGCCGAGTGGGTACTTACCTCACCTAGTTTTATAGGACCTCCTGTTAATGTGGGGATCCAAACGACATACAATATCGAGATCGTCGACCTTGTCGACGATTCGCCAATCTTCTCCTTGGCTTGCCGAGTTTTACAGACTCCAATTTCAAAATTTTGTGAGTCCAACAGCAGTCCAAGTTGGGCTCGCCGACTTTTTCGGCGAGTCACCGACTGGACTTTTAACTCGCCAATCTGCACTATTCAAACAAATTCCATACTTTAACCTGCAAAATCAACACACCGTTATTTCAAACTCAAAAAGAAAGAAAATAAAACTTCAGTTGCCTCCCAAACAACGCCTTAGTTAATGTTGCGGCATGACGCAAGTCCACGCTCAAGCCTCATTCTTGGGGTTGGCCATAGTGTCACTAGGCAGCCCCCCTTGTTGTCTCGGGTTTAAATGAGACGAGATATGACCCATTTGGGTCTCCAACTATTTGATCGAGATGAAATGGGAGGTAACCGTCTGGCTAAGGGTCGACACATCTTCCTTCATCTTTTTCAAAATGTTGTCCGACCCCTCAATCTTGTTGAGAATACGAGACCACATATCCTCAGACCGACCATCCTCAGAGTCCTTTGGATTTTGGCACTCATAGAAGGAACATATCTATCCTTCTCCCTGTCTCTCTCTTTCTAGGTAGGGTTACGGTCCCTCCACTCTCTATCATGATCCTTCCAACCTTCATCCTTATTCCAACCTTGGTTACCACCCTGCCTCGGGTAGTTTGAATGATAACCACCACCTTGGTTGGCTAGGAAATTCACTTCTTCATTGTATAAAGCCTCAAACTTGGCCTCATCAGGATTAACACACCCGACACCCACAACATCAACACTTCGAGCACTAGTTTTCATGAAATTTTTGGATAAAATGTCAATTTGTGTCATGATCTTGGCCATGTTTTGGTCTCTCTCTTGGTCTTTCTCTAGCTGCTCCTTGGTCAATTTAAACGTGAGAAATCTTTGCGGGTGTACCAAGCCCGATTAATTGTGGTCATACCATCCAAAAGATGGGCTACTATAATGTAAGGTTGTTGCATTAGACCTCTCGTAGAAAGTTGGTCAGCAACACCCTTGTTCACCAAATCAAGGCTTCGATAAAAATACTGCAGCAAAATGTTGTCGGGCAAACCATGAGTTGGGCATTGCAACACCAATTTCTTGAATCTTAGACAAGTCTCATGAATTGGCTTGTCCTCCAAATGCTTGTATCTTTGGATGTTATCCCGAAGAGTCATCATTTTCGAATGAGGGAAAAACGCACTTGAAATGTGGTGACAAGCTCTTCCCACGAAGTGATTGATTCTCGTGGCAATTCAGCGAACCACTTACATGCTTCTCCCATTAAAGAAAATGGGAACAACCTCAACCAGACCGACTCTTGGGATATGTTCTTGAAGGAGAACGACCTGCAAACATCAACAAAGTTTCTAATATGCTCATGGGGATCTTCATGATCCAAACCACCTAACATCCCCTTCAATTTCAAGAGCTGCAACATAGCACTTATGATATGAAACACAACGTTCCCTTCAGCCGGAGGCAAACAAATGGCACCAATTCCACCCATAAGATGAGGGACATTAGCATTTGGCTCATTGACATCGTTGAGGTTACCGATGTCATCTTGGTGGCCCACTTGGCTACCGTTGCTTCCGTTCATACTCATACTCTCTGTTTAAAACAGCAACAAACAAAACAAAACTAAAAGTAAGTAGATTCAACAAACACTAAAAAGAACAAAATTCAACTTAACTAAAGAATCTTAACCAACACCACTCCCCGGCAGCGGCACCATTTTGATTAACGTTTCAAGGACACTTAATCCAGTTCTAAGTGTCAACGATCATTAGTTAGTATAATAACTTAACTAAATGAGTTAGGGTCAAATATGACAGGGAGTGGTACGTGTTTAAGATTCAAGAGTCAATTGCAAATATGTACGAACCAGTCATAGGAATAGACATTTACGATTAAAAATATAATGTAAATCAGGAGGTGACACGAATGTCAAATAAGGGGTTTTGGTTTTGACTATCAGCTACAACAACATGAAAAAATACGAAGATAATAATAGGGAGACAGGTTCTTGGGATGTGATTCAATAAGGGCTATTATAGACAAACGTGTAGTTGCAACTATTAGAAAATAACTGTAAATTAGTGAATAAGCTAGACTATAAGAGAGGTAAACTTTCTCTCGAACAATTTACCCCGAATCAAGTCAATTTCTCTCGAACATCGATAATCATGAAATTAAGAACAACCAATGCTTTAGTCCATTCACTCTCTCGAGCTGAATGTGTGGAAGAAAGGTTTAGGATTCACTCTCTCGAGCTGAATCCATGACAACCCAATACCCACAGACCATAAATTCAGTAATATTGGTTTTAAAACCTCTCTCTCAAGCAAGCCAAAAACACGAAGGTAGAATTGCATTTGCAACTACAATTCTCTAAACGACAATTACTAATTGAAATCAATTCTAAACAACAATTACACTAACAAATAGCAACACCCATTAGCTAAATCAACCCATAATCACACCCCAAGAATTGCGGTTTTAGCTAGACATCATAAAAAGATAGAAATCGTTACCAAATTGTGTTTCCATCAACTGGGTATGATTAATTTTGTCTTTACAAAGGTCCTAATTGAAGAATCTCGAAGACCCACTTTCAATTCTTCAAAGCTAAGGAAACTTGTCTCTAAGTTCAAATACTTAATCTTCAAAAATAAGAAAAAACTTATGACCAAAAAACTCTAATAATAAAACTAACTAATGTTTGAAAATGTATTTA
Source organism: Solanum raphanifolium (assembly GCA_036250405.1). Lineage (NCBI taxonomy): Eukaryota > Viridiplantae > Streptophyta > Magnoliopsida > Solanales > Solanaceae > Solanum > Solanum raphanifolium. Next base: position 14,897 of record JAJOOE010001295.1, on the reverse strand, counting down.
TAGTCGCCAAAATATGCTGCGAAGGGCCATTCGGTGCAGTAAGTCGGGCTCGCCGATCAACTCGACGATCCGCCCTTTGGTCAGTTCCATCGTCTTTTTTCTTTGGCCTTCAGTATTCAAAATTCTGTAACTTTGGGCCATCCACCATTGCATCGCGGAACCACTCGGTGACATGTTGACTGCTTCTTTCTCTCACCGAATTGATTTTCTCCTTCAAGGCTTGTCACACTGGAACTTTAGGAGAGATAGTGGCCATTCAACGACTCACCAAAATGACTCGGTGATCTCCAGGCCTTCATTTCTTTGTTCTTTCATCTCACTTTGTTCCTTTTTGCAAATTAGTTTCCATGCTTTGTTCCTCAATCCAAATACCTGGAAATCAAGGATTTTACATTAGTTATTGGCACAAAATAAGCATTTGAGGATACTAAATCTATCCAAATAACGCCCTAAATAAGTGCAAATTATGGACTCATCACTGCTGTTGCCTCCGGACCCCCTATCACCTAGGTCATTCCTTACAAGATTAGCTATCTGGCCTAATCTACTGATGTGCGTGCCTCTCGGGTAGAGGCCGTCATTCCTGGGTTGATAGAGCAGGCTATTGCTGCTGCCTTGGCCCATATTAGGGCTGAGATGAGAGAGCACCGAGACTTGATTAAGGTCACAAGTTGGAATTAGACACCCTTACGGTGCTAGTTGAGGAGTGTGAGAAGAGCCAGGGTGAAATAGATAATGTGACCGCCTTGAAGGTCGAGGTTGCTGGAGTGAGGAAAGATGTGGATTAGCTGAAGTCCAATGATTTATCCATGTTCTTTGGTACTGTGGAGATTCCTAAGATTCCGAGTGCTGATGTCCCGGCTAGTTCTGAGGTTCTTTCGGCTACTATCAGAGATGATATTAGAGCTGATGATGCTGAAACTGAGTCCGAGGCGGAGACAAATTAGGAGTAGCTCGGTGTTGCAGATAAGGATGTTTATGATGATTTGGCAGACCTAGAGGGGCCCATGGTGGATACAACTTTGCAGGCCTCTTTGAGGGATGGTTCTATGGTGGGCTCCAGTGGAGCCAAGGATGCTGACGAGTTGGGAACTGCTGCCCAGACAGAGGTAGTGACCGATATGCAGACTTCAACCCAGATTTAGCCTGGCAGGATGACTCTTTTGCCTCCGTTTCTGTCTTTTTACATTTTGTTCTTATTTCCTTGCATTTGAGGACAACTGCTATTTTTTGTTGGCGGGATGAGGTATTTCCATACCCACCTTTATTGGGTTGTTTTTTTTGAATATTGGTTTGTTAATGGTTTTGTTTTGTGAATGTTGGATCTGACTTTTGGTTTATATATCTATAGCTTGTTGTTTGATCCATATTGGTCCTTTGTTTTGAATTGCAAATGGTTTTGAACTGATTTTAAAATTTTTGCCACCTCTTGATGTGTGTGAATGTGGTTGTTCTGTTACAATTTTGAGTGTCGATTTTGGTCAATACCAATGACTTAAATAGTGCTCTTGTGTGAACGACATATATGTGCAAATACGATGAGGTGAATTGCGTTGCATAAGTCATATGTGAACTCGTAGCATCTCATTGTGACTATGCTATTTGTTAAGTGGGACTCTTGTGATGATCGTTGCATGCTTGTGAAAATAGTTAAGTCTTGTTTTGATAATTATGTAGGATTCCATGTGTGGTGAGAATGACTTGTAATGCATGCTTGGTTGTACCTAGAACTTGCCCCGTTGGTACAATTGGCTAATGTGAGTGAATGATAGAAATTATCTTAGGCAATTTGTGGAGAGTGAACCTATTTTGCCTTTATTCCTCTTTGTAACTACCTTGTGAGAGTGTGAACCTAGCTTGGCACTACTTGTGCCTACCCTTTTCTTTGGAAGAACCTTGAACACAAATGACCCCTTTTCTTTCCCATCTATAATCTTCATAAGGTATTGATTGTTGTAAATAACCAACTTAGGCCAAAAGTTTAAGTTGGGGGTGTGGTTAAAAATGAGGTAAATCAAGAAGTTTGAGAAATCCCCCCGATTTGAAAGACCTTGTTGAAAAACATAGAACCCATAAATACAAAAAAAGAAAGAGAAAAAGAAAGATGAAAATGATCGAAAAAGAGAAATGTTGTTGAAATAAAGTGTGTAAAATGAGCAAAAGAAATGGGGTATCAATTAAGTTTTGCTTAAAAGAATGGGGTGTGACTTTTGAGAATCAAAAAGTGTTGTAAGAGAAGGCGAAAGAATGAAGTGCAGACCATGCTTCGTGATGGTAGAAGTCACTAAGCCTAAATGTTCATACCATTACCCTCAACCCCGTTACAAGCCTTGAAAGAACTTTGTGATCTTGAATAAGCTTATTATCTTGTTGATTGGAAAATACGAGCAAGCCTATGGGGAAGAATCATATATGTGTTTGCTTTTGAGAAAATGAGAGTTGTTGTTGATTCCGAAAATTGATTAGCTTCGTGTGAGCATGGAATCATTTTTGTGTAAGGGTATTCGAATACTTTTGTTGAGCTTGAACTTGCATTTGAAGCAAGCATTGTGAACTTGAGTCCATTTGATGATGTTTAGTCACAATTTGGAACTTAGAGTGCACAATTGAACATTGCATGTGTAGTTTGAACCTCTTGTGTGCATATATGTTGAGTCTTGAGTAGCACTGTTTGTAGACATCCTTATTGAGCTTATTGATCTTGAGTTTTACTTGAGGACAAGCAAAAACTTAAGTTGGGGGTGTTGATGAGTCTGGGATTTTGACTCAGTTAGGGCTTTGTTTTGATAGTTTAAGTGTCCCTAATGCCTAATTTATGATCTAAACTAATGTTAAAGTATTGATTTGCAGCAATGAAGGCTAAAGGAGCAAGGCAAGGACATTGTCAAGCAAAAGGAGAAAAAAAGCTGAAGAAGTTAAAGGAAGGCAATCGTGGTGATCGCCAAGAACACTTGGCGAACCACCGAGTGGCTCTTTAGCTCGCCTAAAGTTCCAGCATGCCAGCCCTAGGGAAGAACCTACTTGGCGATGGAATTGGACATTCGGTGGACCGCTGAACAACTCGGTGAGCGTGATCTTGATTGCCTAAAGTCACATAATCCTGAGGATTAAGAGCTAAGGCATACTGACAATGGACTGGAGCAAAAGGCAGATCACCGACCTGGTTGGCGAAGTGCGACTTACTTCGCCTAATGGTCCCGAAGGCCAAAAATTGGGAAACTATAAATTGAAATTTAAAAGGCAGGAAACAAAGGAATCTGGGAATTCAAGCATTGTAGAAACTAAGTTGAGTTCTCCTGAGAATTCTAGTGTAGACTTTCAAACTTTTGAGACTTGGTTTAGAGGAATTGCAATTGGGTTTTTGAATTAATTCGATTTGAAGCATTGTAGAGACTTGGAAACCATTACCCAGCTCATGGCTAATATAGTTGGTAATTATTTTTCTCTTTTTATGATGTGTAGCTAAAACCCCAATTCTTGGGGTATGATCAAGTGATTATGGATTAATTAGCTTATGAGTATTGTTGTTTACTGATTTTAATGTTTAATTGAAGTGGGTTTAATCGATAGCTGTGTATTAATCTGTGAATTGTAGTTGCAAATGCAATTCTACCTTAGTGTGTTGGGCTTGCTTGAGAAAGAGGTTTTAGAACCAAAGTTTTTGATTACTGATTGTAGTTATTCGGTTGCTGTGGGTTCAGCTCGAGAGAGTGAATCCTAGGCTCGATTCTACCTAACTAGCTCGAGAGAGTAGATAAATTAAGGTTTTAGGTTGTTCTTATTGTTAAACTTATCGAGATTCGAGAGAACTCACTTGAATCGTAATAGTTGTTCGAAAGAAAGCTATTGCATCCATAGTCTAGCCTACATACTGAGATTTATTAATCGTTAGTAAATTTCAATTACCTATATAGCGAAATTAGCCTATTATCGATCATATCTCGAGAATTCCTCTCTACATTGTTGATTCCCCTGTTTTCATATTGGTTTTAGGTCCTAATAAACAAACCAATCCACCCATTTGACATTCGTGGTCAATCCCTTCGATTTATCTAAATGTTTTTAATAATTTTTATTCCTACAACCGATTAGATTACATCTATAACTTCATAACTGAATTCGAACTTGTACAACTCCCTGTGGGTTCGACCCTAACTCTTTGTTAGGTTTTATACTAGCTAACGATCGTCTACACCTAATATTAGATGAGGTGTAGTTCACCGTTCATCCACTATGACCGGTGATGTTGCTAGGGCTGATGATATAGATGCCGAGTCTGAGATAGAGACTAATGAAGATGAGCTGGGTGTCCGTGATGCAGCTATGTTTGATGACTTAGCAGATCTTGAGGGAGCCATTGTTGAGACAGATGTACAGACATCACTCAGAGATTACTCGATGTTGGGCTCCAATGGAGCCAATGATGCTTCTGAGCCGGGCACTGATGCCCAGACAGATGGAGTCACCGACATGTAGAGCTCACCAGGCTTAGCCTTGCAGGATGACCCTTTTTCTCCATTTATGTCATTTTTAGACTATTTTATTATCTCTTTGCATTTGAGGACAACTGCTAGACTAGTTTGGCGGGGTGAGGTGTTTCCATACCTACCTCTTTTGGGCTGTTTTGTGTATGTTTGCTATTGTTGTTTTGTGAATGTTGGATCATATCTTGTGTCTTAATATAAATTTTTTTTTGATCCATAGAATTGGTTTATTGTTTTTAATGTGCAAATGGTTTTGAACTGATTTTAAAAATTGTCACCTCTTAATGTGTATGAATGTGGTTGTTTTCTTGCAATTTTGAGTGTCAATTGTGATCAATACTGATAACTTGAATAGTGCTCCTGTTTGAATGACATGTGTGTGGAAATCCGATGAGGCAAATTGAGTTGCATAAGTTATATGTGAACTCATAGCATCTCATTGTGACTAAGTCGGTTGTTGAGTGAAACTCTTATGATGATCATTGCACGCTAGCGAAAATGGTAAAGTCTTGTTTGATGATTGTGTTGCATGCCGTGTGTGGTGAGGTTGTCTTGAAATGCATAATTGGTAATACCTAGTACTTACCCCGTTGGTCCAATTGGCTAGTGTGAGCGAATGATAGAGATAATCTTAGGTATAATTTGTGGAGAGTGAACCAATGTTACCATTATACCTCTTTGTGACCACCTTGTGAGAATGTGAACCTAGGTTTGCGCCATTTGAGCCTATCAATTTCTTTGGATGAACCTTGAACATAAATGGCACCTTTCCTTCCAAACTAAAATCTTCATGGGGCATTGGTTATGTTGAATGGCCAACTTAGGCCAAAAGCCTAAGTTGGGGGTGTGGTGAAAAAGGAGGAAAATCAAGAAGTTTGAGAAATTCACCTATTGAAAGATTGTGTTGAAAAAGATGGAACCTCTCTACATAAAAAGAGAGAGAGAAAAATGAAAAAAAAGAAAAAGATCGAAAAAGAAAAGAATTGTTGAAATAAAGTGTGTGCAATGATAAAAATAAATGGGGTATCCAATGAGTCGTGCTTGAATGAATAGGGTGTGGATTTTGAAAAGAAAAAACTGTGATAGAAAAAGAGAAAGAATGAAATGCAGGCCATGCTTCATGAAGGTAGAAATCACTAAGCCTAAATGATCATACCATTACCCTCAGCTCCGTTACAAGTCTTGGAAGACCTTTGTGATCTTGAATGAGCTTATTATCATGTTGATTAGAAAATATGGGCAAACCAATGGGATAAAATCATGCTTGTGTTTATTTTAGAGAGAGTGAGAGTTTCTTTGATTTTGAAATTCTAAAAGTATATGAAATTTGTGTGAGAATGGAATCATTTTTGACGTAAGGGCATGCAAATGTTTTTGTTGACCTTGAACTTGCATTTCAAGCAGGCATTGTGAGCTTGAGTCCATTTGTTAATGGTTAGTCACAGTTTGAAACATAGAGTGCACAATTGAACGTTGCATGTGTAGTTTGAACCTCTTGTGTGCATTCATGTTGAGTCTTGAGTAGCACTGTTTGTAGACATCCTTATTGAGCTAATTGATCTTGAGTTTTACTTGAGGGCAAGCAAAATTTTAAGTTGGGGGTATTGATGAGTCTGAGATTTTGACTCATTTAGAGCTTGGTTTTCATAGTTTTATTGTCTTTGATGCCTAACTTATGCTTTAAACTGATGTTTAAGTGTTGATTTGCTGCAATGAAGGCAAAGGAGCAAGTCAAGGACATTACCGGGTAAAAAGGAGAGAAAAATATGAGAAAGGCTGAAGATAGCAAATGCTGAGAATTGCCAAAGCCATTCGGAGACTCGCCGAGTGGAACTTCAGCTCGCTTAAAGTTCCAAACTACCATCCCTGATGAGAAGCCAAATTGGTGATAAGTTTGGACCTTTGGCTAACCGCCGAATGGATCAGCGACACAAACATGGATCGCCTAAAGTCACAGAACCCTGAGGTTAAATAGCTAAGGAAAACCGATGCTGGAATGGAACCGTTGGCGCATCACCGACTTGGTCGGCGATGCTCGACTAACCTCGCCTAGTGATCCTGAAGGCCAAAATTTGAATATAAATTGAATTTTAAAAAGTAGAAAAGTCCAGTCTTGAATCCAGTCATTTCCTGAGTAACTTTTCCATTGTAGAACTTTGAGCTTTCTTTTGATACTTTGTTTTACTTGGTTTTGAGGAACTTTCAATTGGGTTTTCGAATTGAGTTGATTTGAAGCATTGTAGAGATTTGGGAACCATTACCCAGTTCATGGTTAACATAATTGGTAATGGTTTCTTCCTTTTTATGATGTGTGGCTAAAACCCCAATATTGGGGTGTGATCCTGTGATTATCTGCTTTAATTAGCTTGTGGGTATTGTTGTTTACCAATTTAAATGTTAATTTGAAGTTGGTTTAATCGATATCTGTGCATTAATCTATAAATTGTAGTTGCAAATGCAAATCTAATTTAGTGTCTGGGCTTGCTTGAGAGAGATGTTCTAGAACTAAGGTTATTGATTGATGATTGTAGTGATTGGATTGTTGTGAGTTCAGATAGAGAGAGCGAATCTTAGCTCGATTCTACCTATCTAGCTCGAGAGAGTAAATAAATTGAGATATTGGGCTGCTTCCAGTGTTATGATTCTCAATGTTCGAGAGAACTCACTTGAATCATAATAGTTCTTTAAGAGAAAGCTATTGCATCTATAGTCTAGCCTACCCCTGAGGTTCAACAATTGTTAGTAAATTACAATTACCCATGTTTACATCCCTACTCTATTCAAATAGGGCGAAATGTCGCGGTGACTCAAAAATAATCAATTAAGTCAATTTTAAAGAATTTTAAGAATAAATGAATTTTTAAAGGAGTTGCCACCTAATTTTAGGAAACAACTAGGAAACCAATTAAATATGTCTACGAAACCATTTGATTTTACGTAAGGGTCCGGGTTATTCCGAAGGGAAGGTGTTAAGCATCCTTCAAAATCCACAACTGTGGGTCCCGACTGAATTCACTTTTTTCAAATTGAGGAGGAGATAAAAACAAATATACAAGTATAATAAATATGCAATATACACAAATAATAAAATAAAATAATAATATAAGACACGGCCTAAAATTTGTCTAACATCAATATATACAAACTAATAAATAAAAATTATAATTCGAACTCCGTTCGAATAGCTTCAATTGGAAACAGCTCCGTGTACTTGTAAAGACACTTAGTAAAAGTGTTAGTACTAAATAAATATGAATAAAAATGAATAACTCAAATAATAAGTTAAAAATAAAAACCTGTCTTATTAACATGGGAGGCCTTGGAAATCGACAGTAATTTCTTCATCGGGCAATTTTAACAAACAAAAATATATGAACTTAAACTAAATTTCCGTCTTTTACAATGTGGAGGCCTCCAAAACCGACGGAGAGATTTTCTCATTGGCCCTTTTAACTTGTAATGATAATAATAATTATTAAGAGATAAAATACTAAAATAACAACACCCAAACACATAAACAGTGAAGTATGAATAATTAACCTAATAACGCAATCAACAATGATAGCAACTAATAAAGATTTTAACAAAAGATATATGTATAAAGTAATAAAAAATTAACAACTGACCACATAAAAATCAACAAAAGATGTATAAAATTAACAATAATTTAAAGTAATAAATAAAACAATCACAACTAAACACATGTTACCTATTATTAGAACATTAAACAAGAATGAACCATATTCAACTAGCCACTAAATTCTAATAACTATAATAACAAAAACTAAAAAGAGGATCAACAAAAAAAACATAAAAAACCTTAATCAAAGTGATAGGAAACATAAATAAATAAAAGATGAATCATCACATGAACTAATTCCACTAAAATCCGTAACATTCCATCATAAATTGCTAACACAATGAAAAGGAAAAGAACTCCCAAACAGATGAATATTATAGCACAATAGAATAAATAATTGTAAACAAAAAGATTCAAAATAGAGTAGATTTTGCAACATAAAAACATTAAATAACAATTTATATGAAAAGCCAACAATTAAGGGAAAAGAGAATTTAATTACTACCAGATTTTCCCAAAGAAAGAGCTTACGGGTGGAGTTGTGACTGAAACAGTAAAGTTGAATTTTCAATTTCGCCGGAGAAAACACAGAACAACAACATGACAGCTCTCACTCATCGGAGTACCCGTGAAACAAACAAAAAATAGAAAAGGGGAGAGGGGAGGAGGAGTAGCGATGGTGGTTGCTTGTTTTTATTATTCCGGTTGATCGGAGCTAAGAACTTCTCGCCAGAGCTGCTGGTTGCAGCGAACAAGGTGGAAAATAGGGCTGTTGTTGGCTGTTTCAGTAACTGGTTGTAGGATCTGATTTTGCAGTAGAGGATCGGTGGTGTTTTGGGGCTGTTTGCCGAAAACAAATGGAGATCAGGAGAGGCAATGGGGGTGGATTGGCGTTTGGTTGGCTACTCGTGGGTGGAGCTGTTTTGGTTGAGCAGTGGCTATTGAGGTGGTTTTCGGTAAAAGAATGGAGGTGGAGGAATGATGGTTGTTTGTTGTTGGTTCACTAGTTGTGTGGGTAAGTGAATGTTGGCCAGAAACAATGGAGAAAAGCGGAGAGATGAGCTAGGTTTTGCTAGAAAATGGAAAAGGATTTTTGGGTTGTCGGAACTTCGCCGGATTTCGGGGTGGTGGCAGCGGAAAATGAATAGTGAAACCCCCTTTGTGAATAAAAAAAATCTGAAATTTTACAACCCTATTCTAAAAAATAAATTCACCACCCCTTTCATTTTTGACCTAATCAATAACTTAAATAGGAAAATAATTATGCAATGAGATCAAATTGTAGGCTCCAAATTGTGGCTCAAAATCAATGGTCAATCTGTGTATGCAAATTTTATCCATATTTGAATGAATTTCTAGACTGTGCAAAATATCAAAATGAATATTAACAAATGTAACAAATAAAATGAATATATAAAAAAAATATAGTGAATGTAACTAATAACATGTAAAAATGCAATTTTAAAATTAACTAATAAAAAATCTTAAATTTTGATAAATAAGGATAGTTATCGATAAACATATTTAATATTATAAAAAATTTATTTTGAACTATTAAATAAATAAAAATTAAAAGTTACAAATTTTGAAAATGTTTGGCCAAAATAGGGTGTCAACAGCTGTCCCTTTCATTGGCTATGATTGATGAAAGAAATCGTGGACAACGAAAATTGACAAATCCGATTTTGGTCAAACACATGACCTTTATATAAAAGTGTGGTTTGAATGTGGTGGAAGTCGATCCCGGACTTGCTTCCAAAAGGTTCCACGATGTGTTGTGTCCTTGTTGAAGTAGTCCGCACCTGTGGCTTAACTGAGAATGCATCCTCTTGAATGTTCTCAAAAAATCAAAGATGAAACTCATTAGTAGAGACAAAATTACATGAAAAAAGGTAGCATCTCTTACGATATGACAAATGAAGCTGATCCATTAGTAGGATAAAAATGCATGTCCATCGGTAGGACGAATAAAGATGATGATCAATTGGTAGGATTTTGAATGTATGTCCATCGGTAGGACGAATGAAAAAAAAGATGATCCATCGGTAGGATTTTGAATCTATGTCCATCGGTAGGACGAATAAAAATTCTTTCAACGCAAGTCTCCTCCGACTTGAACGTTGAATAGAAATGGTGCACATCCTTCACCTCCGAATAAATGCGACTTAAATGCAAATATCTTTCAACGCAAGTTTCCACCGACTTGAACGTTGAATAGATAGGGTGCACATCCTTCACCTTTGAATAGATGCGACTTAAATGCAAATATCTTTCAACGCAAGTTTCCATCAACTTGAACGTTGAATAGATAGGGTGCACATCTTTCACCTCCGAATAGATGCGACTTAAATGCAAATATTTTTCAACGCAAGTTTCCACCGACTTGAATGTTGAAAAGATAAGGTGCGGATCCTTCACCTCCGAATAAATGCAACTTAAATGCAAATATTTTTCAACGCAGGTTTCCACCGACTGGAATGTTGAATAGATAGGGTGCATATCCTTCACCTCCAAATTGATGTGACTTAAATGAAAATATCTTTCAACGCAAGTTTTCATCGACTTGAACATTGAATAGACAGGGTGCACATCTTTCACCTTCGAATAGATGTGACTTAAATGCAAATATCTTTCAACGCAAGTTTCCTTTGACTTGAATGTTGAATAGATATGGTGCACATCCTTCACCTCCGAATAGATGCAACTTAAGTGCAATGGCCTTCTCGGCGAATGAAAAAATGCAAATGATGGATGACTCGATGATTGTCCACTGTAACGAGGTGGATGGCTCGATGATTGTCCAACTGTAACGAGGTGGATGGCTCGATGATTGTCCAACTGTAATGAGGTGGATTGTCCAACTTGTTGCCTCGCCATGACAATGCTGGAGATTTGCAAGTTGACTTTGAACTTCAAGCGATGATGGATCCTTTGAAGTTGACTATCAAGCTTCTGATAGTACTTGTTTAAAATATTTGAGGTCTTCCTAAAAAATTCTGTCCCAGTTAGAACTTTTTGGCAAATCTCAAAATGATCTACAATTTTGACTTGTTGGAGATAGCACCTTTATTGTGAATTTTTGAGATATTCTCAAAAATTCTGTCCTAGTTTTTATTACAAGGAGAAAACAAAATCTCACTGGGTATACGACCGAGTTGTCGTGGAGCCTACATATCCTTTCGAGCCAGGAATCAGGTCAAATGTAGTTCCAATCCTGTAGATGATAAATACTGTAAAGAATCTAAGACAAGAACATCAGTAGAAATATGAACATGATGATATAGGAAAATGATATTCTTTGTCATATTTAAAGCTTAAAGACAAAAGATATGTCACATTACGGAGACGGACAACCCAATAAAGTAAAATAAGCATTTCACACTGACAGGATTAACCTAATGACACTTTTTACAATGAACAACCCAAAAAGGAAAGGCAAAATCTTTTTTTTTAATGGAAAGAATTAAAAAAAGTGTTTTTGAAAAATATTAAAGAGTGGGTGCTTGTTCCCTTTTTGTTTTTTTTTTTTTTAAAAATAAATAATATAAAGAGACAGTCAAATCTTGACTACAATTGGTACCAGGAGTTAGGATCTCATGTAATTTGTTTTGTTTTTTTAACTAAGATTGAATTTGAGATAACTCCCACAATTTCAAGTGGTACCTCAAACATACTTAAGTATCAACAAGATTTATTCATCTTTTTTCAAACAAAGATTTTGAATTGTACCAATTCTCATGTTTCAAGTGCCCTCACAAAAAGAAAAGTCCTATTTCACACATATTTAAAGCTTTTTATTTTAGGACATTTTTTTAAGTCCACTCACACTCACAAGAATGTTCAATGCATGCAACTGTGATATCATATGCTTGGCCCTTATGTAAATCTCCACTAATGTGAGAACATTTGGAATAAGATCATGTAGGGATAGTCATTGACTTGTAATGTAGGTTTAAGTATGGGTAGGATATATATTTGGGATAAGATTGACTTAATTCCTTCTTGAGCGTCACCGTGAATTTATACTTTTGATGATTGATACACCTTTGGCGTTTGATCCTCTTCGTTGTCCCCCTTTTTTTATTTTGTTTCTTTTTCTTTTGAATTCTTATTTGTTGGAGCTTTTCCTTTTTCACCCCTTTGTTTTGAAGTTTTCTCCTCTTTTGTTGGAGTTATTTTCCTTGTCGTCTTTCATTGACCTTGTAGGGGTGTTTTTTTCTTTCTTTATTTCTTTTCACCTTCCTTTTTTTTCTTTTTCCAGAAGTCGTTTTTTGCTTCCTCGACTTTGGGAGACTTTGTATCCTTTGCCTTTGGCAACTTCAAACATAGATCTTCTCTTATAATTTGCACACTCGTGGTGCACTCAAGAAAGTTGGACCAAGAGAGGGATAGTGAATGTAAGCACTAAAAATGGGTAGTGGCTAAGATGTGGTTGTCCAAAGAAAGGCTTCAGGCTCAAAGTGGTGAAAACTAGGGATTAATGTCATTTGGTAGGTTTTGAAAGGCACAATCGGGTCAAAGAAGGCCTACAATCCTTTTCCAAACCAAACATAACTCAGGATTTCGCCTCGATAAACATTCAAGCCAAGTTCTAGATCAACAGTGCGATGCAATTGAATGTTGATCTAAAAGCTCACCACACAATGCACATGAAATCATGAGGTTGGTTTATTCTTATCTTGAATGGATGCAAGAGAATTTTCAAGCATCACAAAAGTACAAATGAGAGGTATCAAAAGAGTCTATAGTTTACCACAAAGTTACTCCTCTCCATCATATCACATATTTTTACATGCTCCTAACTGCATTGGTCCCATTTGAGCTGAAGACATGACTCTTATAATATGTACACAATGTTTCTTTTTTGAAAGAATGAATGCCGAACCCGAAAAGGGTTGCCTACGTATCTTATCGAGATGAGAATATGGTGTGCGTAGTTCATGCAGATATATCTTTGAATATATGCACAATTTTTTTATTTTCTTTTTTAAAACTTGAAAGAATGAATACCGAACCCAAGAAGAGTTGCCTACGTATCTCACCAAGATGAGAATCAGGTATGCGTAGTTCGTGCAGATATGACTTTGAAAATATGCACAAACTATTTTACTTTATTTCTCAAATTTGAAAGAATGAATATCGAACCCAAGAAGGGTTGCCTACGTATCTCACCGAGATGAAAATCAGGTTCGCGTAGTTTGCACATATATGACATAAAACAATTTAAAAATTTAGACAAATTCGGAGCGATTCCTTGTATCCTCTTAACTGTTGACATTTGTACTGTATGTTGAATGTGGCCTCCCTTTTTTTTTAATAGTAGCCACTTGCTGTTGTATATTTTTTTTTGAATGTCTCTTGGCACAATGTCTTCTCCCAATTATCCACGAGAACCACACATTGTTATGACAATCCCCGACTATTGTCGGGGACGGGTTTCCTATAAAAATATAAGAAATGTGTGAAAGCCGGGCCATAATACTAAACAATAAATAAAATAAAAGAAGTGTAACTTCATAATCAAGGACTCCCCTGATTTGTCTTTTTGACTTGTTATTGATGTCTTGTGAAATACAAAGACTAAAATTTCGCGAGTCTTCTTGTCCGTTGCAACTTCGGACGAACAATGACTTTCAAATTCTGACATAAATCAACCTCTAGCTTAAAGAGAAGAAAAAATCAAAAGGTAAAAGTGTTAGTTTGTGTTCATAATGCAGAATATCACACAAAGAATTAATTAAACATATAAGCACTATTTTGATTGAAGACAAACTCAATTATATCACATAACATACAAACAATTATTGCGCGTCCTATACAAATATGTGACATTTTGTGCCAAGGATAGACCTATCGATCTGAAGGATGTATTACGCCATTTGATAACATTCCATTATCCCCCAAAACACTTAGTACAAATTTTATGAATAATTCAAATAGGATTACAAAATAAGGAAAAAAAAAGATATAAATAATCAGTCTCATGCAGGAGTACAATCCTAAACTATGCTTCCATGGACGATCCTTCTTTTTGATTTCTTGTCATCTCCGAATGTCCACGCTTTGGATGAAATGGTAAGTTGATCCTTTTTCGACTCGAACAAACTATTAGACTCCCAACCCCAAGAGACACTGTTTTTGCCAAATGACGTATACATCCTTCATATCTAAACACATAAGCATGATTGTCTTTTAATGACCAATGGGTCAAATAGACACAAGGTGGGCTTTTAATGGACCCAACACACCTTGGGTGTTGAGTCGACTTAATTCAAAATGCGCTAAATTTGGAATTTAATTTCGCTCTACAGTAGTTGACTTAAGAGTAGATTTTGAAAGACCAGGAACCCAAGCAAACAACTTAGGATGGAACTGACGATAACCATTGGACGCATGGCGAACCAATAAATTATTGATCATTCTGAAAAAGGGTTGAGTATAAAAAAGTCCGGTTGCGGTTCTGCAAAATCGTTCTTTAATATACTATACATACATGTCAAACACATGAATATTATCGTACAATAGATTAAATAATAGTAAACAAAAAGATTCAAAATAGAGTAGATTTTGCAACATACAAACATTAAATAACAATTTATATGAAAAGCCAACAATTAAGGGAAAAGAGAATTTAATTACTATTGAATTTTCCCAAAGAAAGAGCTCACAGGTGGAGTTGTGGCTGAAACAATAAAGTTAAATTTCAATTTTGCTTGAGAAAACACAGAACAACAGCATGACAGCTCTCGCTCATCGGAGTACCTGCGAAACAAAAAAAATAGAAAAGGGGAGAGGGGAGGAGGTGTAGCAATGATGGTTGCTTGTTTTTATTA
>JAJOOE010001293.1:0-26339 GCA_036250405.1 Solanum raphanifolium | reverse complement strand
TTTGTTTGTCCTCACGCGACGCACTACGACTCTAAACGACACTTGTATAGAAGCATACATTTCTAGCCCAAGCAATCATATGGCTCTTTACCCCCCCCCCTCATTGTTCGGGTGCACATTCGTTCTCTTAGACTGGACAAGCTAATTCATGTGGTTCACACCATGGCATAGATTGACCAACTGACACACAACATACACCTTCTCACTATCACTAAAGTACCAACTTTCCGACAATGTAACTAGTTTCCTTACTTCAAACGAAATCCCATTTTCCCATGAACGAATGACATTCATAGTAGAAGGATTTATTCAACATTCACGCTCAGAAGTAATTTCAAATACAGTTAGTGCTCAATGCCATAAGATCGGTACCCAAGGGAGGTACCTCAATCTGGGCTCTGTGCGAGGTGCTGCCACATTTGCCTCATCTCCAATAAGGCCGATGTCCAATGCCCCTGTAGGGTGGACTAACTTGTCACAATGCCAGATCGGCACTCCAGAGTCCCTGCACAAATGAAAAATCAGACATGGGAAAGGGTAAGTAGTGGAGGTCCTGAAAGCCCTCTCGTGAATCTCTGCCAACAGCATGCGGGCAAAGTCGATCTCCACTCCTGCTACCAATGCTGCAACCATCACCGCTCTGTCCCAAGTGACTTGATTGTCAGCTTTTGTCGGCGACACTCTGTTACGTGCCAGCAGGCAGAAGAACTTGGCTACAAAATTTAATGTGGCCTTACGGATGCCCAACCGTGGAGCGGCGACCCATTCCGCATGCTCTCAATCTGCAGCAATGTACCTGGCCAACCATAGTAGAACAGCCTCTCGCTGCTCAGCGTTCCTCTGGAAAGTGCCACTCCGTACGATGTCCCAGCGGTAATCAAACTTTGAAGTGTTAAAGGACCAAGAGTGACCCATGGTAGGTCCATAGGGAAAACGGCTGATGGTGGCAGGTCATATGTCCACCGGAAAACCCCGGACCATAGTGGAAGTGAGAGGATCCTGGGCTAAGGGCTTGATTGTAGCATGTACTTAGTGTGATGGATATGGATTCCAAAACCCCTAGTCTTGAGTCGGTCCCATTGTGAATGAATTTTTGGAAGTGTTCCAAGATGATCTTCTCGGTATTCCTCCCGAAAGGGAAATAGACTTTTGTATTGACCTTCTTCCTTATACGTAACCTATCTCTATTATCCCTTTTAGAATCTCTCCGGCAGAACTTAACGAGTTGAAACAACAATTGAAGGATTTGTTGGATAAAGCTTTCATTCGACAGAGTATCTCTCCATGGAATGCTTCGATTTTGTTTGTTAAGAAAAAGAATGGTTCACTCCTAATGTGTATTGATTATCGGTAGTTGAACAAGGTGATCATTAAGAACAAGTATCCTCTTCCAAGGATAGATGACTTATTTTACTAACTTCAAGGGGTAAGTTAGTTCTGTAAGATTGATCTCCGGTTGGTTTATCATCAATTGAGAGTGAAAGACGAAGATATTTCGAAAATGGCATTTAGAACCTGATATGGTTACTATGAATTTCTAGTGATGTCCTTTGGTTTGACTAACGCTCCAATGGTGTTTATGGACTTGATGAATCAAGTGTTTAGGAAATATCTTGACATGTTTGTGATTGTGTTTATCGATCATATTTTTATCTATTCTAGAAGTTAGAATGAGCATATTGATCATTTGATGATCGTATTGCAAATCCTCAAGGCCCAGCTTTTTGCAAAGTTTGGTAATTGTGAATTTTGGTTAACGTCTGTGGCTTTCTTAGGAAATATTGTTTCAAGCAAGGGTATTGAGGTGGATCCAATTAAGAATGATCTGGTCAAGAGTTGGCCTAGACCCCTATCACCGACAGATATTAGAAGCTTCTTGGGTTTGGCCGGTTATTATAGAAGGTTTTTTAGGGGTTTTCCTCTATTGCTTCTCCTTTGATGTCCTTGACTCAAAAGAAGGCTAAGTTCATATGGTCGGATGCTTGTGAGAAAAGTTTCCACGTGTTGAAGGATAGACTCACTTCCGCTCCATTGTGGACTTTACTGGAAGGTACGGATGGCTTTGTGGTATATATTGTTACGCCTCTAGAGTTGGGTTGGATTGCGTGCTTATGAAAAATCGTAAATTGATTGCCTATGAATCAAGACAGCTTAAAGTCCATGAGAAGAACTATCCTACTCACGACCTTAAATTAGCGGCAGTTGTATTTGCCTTAAATATTTGGTGGTATTATTTGTATGGGGTTCATGTTGATGTTTTCACTGACCATAAGAGTTTACAATATGTGTTTACCCAAAAAGATCTAAATCTTTGCCAAAGAAGGTGGTTAAAATTATTGAAAGACAATGATATAAGTGTTTTTTATCACACAGGAAACGCAAATGTAGTAGCTGCTACTCTTAATGGACTATCAATGGGTAGTGTTGCACAAGTTGGTGATGATAGAAATGAGTTGGCACGAGATGCGCATAGATTGTCCCGATTGGGTGTTCTATTGGTAGACTGCGACAAGGGTGGTGTCATAATCCATAATGGTTCCGAATCATCTCTTCTAAATCATGTAAAAGCTAAGAAATGTCTTGATCCGACTTTTGTGGAATTGAAACAAGCGGTACTCAAGAAGTCTGTTGAGGCTTTCTCCCAAGGGGGAGATCGGGTACTTATTTACCAAGGTCAATTATGTGTTCCAAATGTTGATGACTTTAGGGAACATTTTTTTATAGAAGCTCATGGTTCGCGGTATTCCATTCACCCGGGAGCCACCAAGAAGTACCGTGATTTACTGGAAGTCTATTGTTGGAATGAGATAAATAAGAATATTACGGTATTTGTGGAGAGATGTCCAAATTGTCAACAAGTAAAGGTTGAGCAACAGAAACCGGGAGGTTTAGCTTCAGCTATTAGCATTCCTACTTGAAAGTGGGAAGACGTAAATATGGACTTTATAGTTGTTTTGCCTCACACACGGCGCCAACATGATTCCATTTGGGTGGTTGTAGATCAGATGACAAAATCGGCACATTTCGTTCCTGTTAAGGTTTCTTATTCGGCAGAAGATTATGCCAAGTTGTAGTTGATGAAAATTGTCAATTTTGGAAGTCATTCCAGAAGGGGATTGGCACCAAGGTTAAGTTTAACAAAGCTTTTCACCCATAATCTGATGAGCAAGCGGATCGAACTATCCAAACTTTAGAGGATATATTGAGAGCATGTGTCATCGATTTCAAGGGAAGTTGGGATGATCACTTGTCATTTATAGAGTTCGCTTATACAAATAGCTACCATTCTAGTATTGTTATGGTCCCCTTTGAATCCTTTTATGGTAGGGGGTGTAGATCTCCTATAGGGTGGTTTGAAGTGGGTGAAGTTGCTTTGATTGGACCCTAATTAGTTCATGAGGCTATGGAGATAGTCCGGCTCATTAGAGAGAGGTTGAGAATAGCCCATAGATGACAAAAGTCTAATGCCAATGTTAGAAGAAGAGACCTAGAGTTTGAGGTTAGTGATTGGATCTATTTGAAAATCTCACCCATGAAGGGTGTGATGCCATTTGGGAAAAATGGGAAGCTTAGTCCCCGATATGTGGGTTTGTATCAAATCTGGATATGTGTTGGTAAGGTTGCCTACGAGTTGGATTTGCCAAATGAGTTGGCAACCGTGCATCCCCATTCTTAAGAAGTGTGTTGGAGATCCAACATCCACAATTTCCCTTGAAGGTTTTGGAGTTGATGAGAACCTTTTATATGGTTGAGATTTTTGACCAGCGAGTTGAAAATTTTAGAAACAATGAAATAGTTTCTGTGAAGGTTTTATGGAGAAACTATTTAGTTGAGGGCAAAACTTGGGAGGCTGAGGCCCATATGAAGTACCGCTATACTCATCTATTTCCTTCTACTCCTACTCTAGCTAGAGGTAATGAATTTCCCCTTGGTTTTCTTTATGATTTGAAGTCATGTTTATTTTATGTGTTTAAAATAATTCTTTATATGCATGTTCATGAATTGCTTAAGTTGTGAACGAAATGACTTGTGTGATCTGTTTTCCTCATGATTGTTGTGCATTGAATATGAGTTACCTATAGACTTCATGAAATGAATTGTTGAGCATACCTTGACTTGGAGTGGAGATTTCCTCCTTGAGAATGTGTTTTGAGTGATGATTGCATATAAGCTGCATGAGATTGTGTTGCACCTACTTTTATGTTTGGAGCCGGTAAGTTCCTATTTGAAGTAAGAAATTTGAAATTCTCAGGCATATTGGGTTGTTAGATGTAGTTCCTACTCCCTTATGGAGTATTGAGTATTTTTAGGTTGGAGATGAAGTTCCTCCTTAGTTGTGTGCATTTTGTTGAGTTGCATGCATGATAGGCTGCTAGTTTTGAGTCTTTTCACTTAGAAACGTGCTTGCAATCTCATTTGACGATGAATGTTCCCAAGGGGGAGATAATGTATTACCCCATATCTAAAAAAAGGCATATTGCAGCTTTCCACGTGTTGCAGCAGCCGAACAACACCGGCCACCCATGGCCCGTGGATTGGACCACGGATTGTAGGTGTGGTACGTGGTTGGTCTATCCAAGCAAGCCCTAAGGGTCCTGACCCGCGACCTGACCAACGGACCGTAGGTCAGACCACAGTCCGTGGTTAGGGGTTCATACATCAAGACCCCAAAATCAAGGTTACAGACCACAAACTATTATTCACTAGAGCGGACTATAGGTCAAACCATGGTCCGTCGACTGGGTGCGTCAATGGGGAGTCAGTGGTCAGTCGGTAGTTAAGAGTAGGGGTAGTAGGTTCTTTTTCAATTTTAAAAAATCAATATGGTGTCATTTTTCCTACATCTAGACCACCTATATAAGTATTTTTAACCCCCCAAAATCCCCCAATTTAGTCATTCTCTCAAATCCCAAAAGAAAACACAAAACTTCTCTCAAATATTCTCTCTCTAGAAGGAAGAAGAAGGAAGAGATTGAAGCTAGGTCAAGTTTAAGTCTCCAATCTTCAAGATTTTGGTGGCAATTGTGACTAAGGTATGATGGATTTACATGCATGGGATTTTTTTTTTATCATGGAGTCCCCTAGAATTCCCCAATTGTGAAGAAATCCTCAATTCTAAATAGGGTTTATTCCAAAGTTGTGGGTTATATTGATTATGGATCCAATTGAGATTGTTTATAATAGAATTGGTAGACGTACATGTTATTAGAGTGAAATTACATGTACCCATGCCTATTCCATGATTCTAACCTAGATTTAATATAATTGGATTGAAGCTATGCGGGGAACTTTATGGTCTTGCCTTATAGGATTGATAAATTATGACTAGAATTTCTTGAGAATAAAGCTTAGATTATGATCATGTGTTCTAGGGCTTTGAGAGTAAAACATATGATGTGAATTGTTGGTAATTTATGTTATTATTGAGCAAGGGACACTTTCCCCATGAATTGATTAATTATGAATGTATGATTGTGAAAGGCTTTTTCACATTATTGATTCCAGGTTTAAAGGATTGCTCGCTTAAAATGAATCTAGACTAAAAGACTATGTAAATGATGAGGCTAGAGGCGACTACCCTTGACCTCCATATGTGAAGGATATGAGGTGTTTTCCCAAACTCCTTAGAATTTAACAATAGGTGATTCCCTATGTCCCTAATATGATGAATTAACATGGAGGCGAGTACCGATTCTCCTTATGAAAATATGTGTAGGAGAGTACCCGTGTCATATGATGTGATTGTGATGGATGATGAGTCCAAGATTTGGACTCATTTAGGGCTTTGTTTTTATAGAATTAGTGTCCTCAAATGCTTTTTTTGTGCCAATAACTGATGTGAAATCCTTGATTTCCAGGTATTTAAATTGAGGAACAAAGTAAGGACACTAATTTGCAAAAAGGAACGAAGCGAGATGAAAGAAGGAATAAAAGTGAGCCTGGTGATCGCCAAGTCCATTTGGCGAGTCGCCGAGTTGCCATTTGACCACCTAAATTTCTAGTGTGCCATGCCCTGAAGGAGAAAATCAAGTTGGTGAGACAAATGAGAAGTCGAGGGATCGTCAAGTGGTTCCGCGATGCAGTGTTGGATTGCCAAAAGTTACAGACCTATAAAATGATGAAGGCCAAGACAGAAAGGCAATGAAATTGTCTAAAGGGCGCATCGCCGAGTGGATCAGCGAGCCCGACTTACTGCACCGAATGGCTCTTCGCGGCATATTTTTGGTGACTATTCATATGTCTCCGATCATTTACTTTAAAAGGCTTTTATCATTAGCAAGTCACATATTTTTTAATATTATAGAATACTAATTATTAAGACTAGTTTTCCATAGCTTTGAAGAATTGAAGTTTTTTTCACTTTTGAGAAATTGGAAGTGGGACTTTGAGATTCTTCAATTTCAAACCTTTGTAAAGACGAAATTAATCTTACCCAGTTGATGGAAACAAAATTTGGTAATGATTTTTATCTTTTTATGATGTCTAGCTAAACCCCCAATTCTTGGGGTGTGATTATGTGATTATCGGCTGATTTAGCTTTTTGGTATTGCTAATTGTAAGTTTAAATGTTGTTTAGAAGTTATTTCAATCATTAATTGAGGTTTAATTTAAAGAATTGTAGTTGCCAATGAAGTTCTACCTTCCTGTTTTTGGCTTGCTCGACAGAGAGGTTTTAAAACCAAGGTTATTGATTGATGGTCTGTGGATATTGGGTTGTCATGAGTTTAGCTCGAGAGAGTGAATCCTAAACCCTTTTACACACATTCAGTTCAAGAGAGTGAATGGACTAAAGCGTAGGTTGTCCTTATTTTGCATGCTTGTTGATGTTCGAGAGAAATCGAATTGATTCGAGGTAAATTGTTCGAGAGAAAGTTTACCTCCTTTATAGTCTAGCTTATTCTCTAATTTATAGTTGTTTTCTAACAGTTGCAATTACCCATTTGTCAACATTAGTCTATAATCTAATCACTTCCCAAGAACTCATCTCATTATTATTAATATAGTGTTATTTGATGCTGTTGTAGTTGATAATTAAAACTAAAACCCCATTTATTTGACATTTGTGTCACCCTTTGATTTGAATTATGTCTTTATTCGATAATGTATATTCCTATGGTTGATTTGACCACATTCGTACTTTCCTATTGAATCTTAAACATGTACCACTCCCTATGGGATTTGACCCCAACTCATTTAGTTGGGTTATTATACTGACTAACGATCGTTGACATTTAGAATTAGATGAAGTATTCTTGATATGTTTAATCAAAATGGGGCTGCTACCGGGGAGTGGTGTTGGTTAAGATTCTTTGGTTAAATTGAATTTTTTTCTTTTTAGTCATAGTTGAATCTACTTATTTTTAGTTTTTGTTTGTGTGTTGTTGTTTTCAATAGAGGAAATGAGTGTCAACGGGATCAATGGTAGCGAAGTTTGCCACTAAGATGACATTGGTAAGTTCAACAATGTCAATGAGTCGAATAATAATAACCCTTTTCTAATGGGTGGAATTGGTGCCATTCACTTACCTCCGGCTGAAGGGAACGCAATGGTCCACATTACAAGCACCATGTTGTAGCTTTTCCAATTGAAAGGGTTCTTCGGTGGGTTGGCTCATGACAATCCTCATGAGCATATAAGAAATTTTGTTGATGTTTGCGGGCCGTTCTCTGTCACGACCTAGGGGGACCCCCTTGACGTAACATGGCATACTTGACCCCGAATGGGTCTCATACCAGCTCTTAGCATATCAAGACATAAGAATATAGGGAAAAATACGGAAAATTAAAAAACTTTTCTTTACAGTCGAAGACTTTTATAAAATGAGAGAGTCTATAAGACCATGTCTCAAACCAGCTATAATTCTTTGATTAAAACTCTTGAATACAATCTTAGGGACATAGCCGTTACATAAGTCTAAAACATAAAAGAAAGATATAAAGGACATATTGTCAAGCCCTTGAATACTATCAATACTCACCAATCTTCTTCTTCTAGATCTACTATAGTCCTAGCCACGAGGGTAGAATCCGAT
The DNA here is from genome assembly GCA_036250405.1 of Solanum raphanifolium. Taxonomy (NCBI): domain Eukaryota; kingdom Viridiplantae; phylum Streptophyta; class Magnoliopsida; order Solanales; family Solanaceae; genus Solanum; species Solanum raphanifolium. Next base: position 18,306 of record JAJOOE010001293.1, on the reverse strand, counting down.
ATCACCAAACCCTACACTTGTAGAAAATGTAGAAATATGGGTTAGAATAAAATGTACTAAGTATGGAAGCCATGCATAGAAAATCCTTAAAACATGCATAAAAGTGACATTTTATTTGAAACAATGCTATATGCCAGTTTTGAACATCATCTTTGTAATAGTTGGTGAATGTAGCTCATAAGACAAACCATGCACAATTCATCATAACATAAAGGATATCATCATAATCACAAGCATAGTCTCTAACACAACATAATGCAGACTCCAATCTTCATAGGGCATAGTTCACATACATAATTAAATGCCAAGATCATCCTATCATAATAGAACCATCACATAAGTAGCCTTAAGCTCAGCTTGTGCAATGCATAGATAGGATCCCATAATCCTATCTATACTAGTTATTACTTCTAGGACACCATGTTCCTAAATACTATACCTTGACCTTTAACCCCTAAAACCATCAACCAAATCTCGGGAACTCATTTTACAACGTCAAATCCCACATCAAACTCAAAAGCAAACTCGTTAGGCTCTAGTTTCATTTACTATTTTTCCGGGTCGTTACATTATCTCCCCCTTGGGAACATTCATCCTCGAATGACACCTTAAACACTTTAAGGGATTAAAGACTCAAGACTAGCAGGCCATCATGCATGAAACATTATAAACAATAAACAAAAACTAGGAGGAAACATCAACTCCATTTCAATCATACTCCATGCAACACAAGAAAGTAGGAACTACATCTACAAACTCATTATGCATCATAACTTCAACACTTCTCATTTCATTGGAGGAATTACCTTCCCCAACTCAAATCATGCTCATCATAACATCATTAAGCACATTATGCAATTTCTCGTGAAAGCATATTTCGGCATGTTCAACAATTCACCTCATGAAGCATATAGGCAACTCATACTAAATGCACATCAACATGAGGAACATAATTCGTAAAAACTCATTTTCTTATTTAAACATAAATTCATCAAGAACATGCATAACATAAGGAGACCATGGAAACACATAGTCACACGTGACTCCAAAATATGAAACAAGCCAAAAGGAAGTCTTGGTCTCAAGCTTGATTAGGAATAGTAGGAAAGGATGAGGATGTCGGGACTCTCAATCAATATTGATATCTAAGCACATCATCTCCCACTTGGGAGAAAGCCCCTTACTAAGACCTCAAATACTACTCCATTCAAACAATTCCAAAGCATCACCAAAAATCAACATGACCTTACCGGGCTCTAAAACCAATATAGGTCTTATAATCATGCATCAAAATCCTATAAAGGATAACAAGAGTAATTCTATGGGACAAGGAAAATTTTGATCACATATAACATCCAAGACTCCACAATCATGAAATGAGTGAAGGAGGAGTCATCATCTTAAAATAGAGGAGAGATAGAAGGGAACATAATGATATTGGGATACCTCATTTACCCTTGGCCTCCCAAATAGGATCCTCAATTAAAAACCTTACTAAAATACCACTCCTCAACATTCTCATGGAAACACATCCTTACTCTTCTATATCTTAACTTACCGGTCTAAGATCCCAATTGTAACTTCTAAATTAGAGAGGTTCTCATTTAAGCACTTTTTCTCACAAGAAACCTTACCGACACCCCTCGAAGTCTGATATAAGTGTACCAAACCGGGACTAAACTCCTCAAACTCACTACACCTCTTACGGTGACAATTTTGAGTCAATCTAAATCATGAACATCTAGAACACTTACTAACCTTGCTATCTAAGCACATTGATTTAAGTTCTATGGCCAGAGCACGTTATCACTCAACTTTCATATCTCTCACACAAGGTGATTCTAAGCCATGGAGAATTACAGTTCTATCCTCCTTGAAAGGAGTCCATTCAGTCAACATCTCTAGGAATCTCTTAAGTACCACTATTCATCAAATCCTCTAACACATCATAAAACTTGTTATGGCTAAGTTGTGTTCTACCAACAAACAGATATAACCACAATTAAACCCATGTATACTAAGGACAACATAAAAGTTCATCCTGTCAAATTCATCAAGTCAAAAAAGACAAGTACTACCGGAATAAAAGTAACATACCGGGAGCAACATTATGAAGATACTCTTGTTCAACTCTTGCTTGAAGAGCATCAAACCTAGATTTCTACTTCTCTCTTTCCCTAGCCAAAAGTATTAGGAAATTTCTCATCTTGTGGTCACTTCCACCACAACCCTAACAACCCTTTGTGGCGGCTAGACACTTACCATCATGCCTTTTTCCACACCTAGCATAAGTAGGACTAATCATAAGATCCACTACCACTCACTCCTTGATACTTTAGGGTAGACTCAGTCTTTTGGCTAAACATTGGGGCAACCTTAGAAGAGCTTGGCCCATAAAATCTCTCATGAGAGGAATTATCATCACCAAACCTATACTTCTTTGTTCCTCTAGACCTCTCTTCAAGTTTCTCCCTTTGAAACCATTGAGCATGGATCACAAGACAATCAATATTCATATCATTCTTAAGCATAACCATACTACATTATTTTGCTATCAAGTCGGACACACCTAACACAAACTTACTCATCTTCATATGAGGGTTTGCCACTATGGATGAAGCATATCTTGACAAACTAGTGAACATCCGAGCATACTCCTTAACACTCATCCTACCTTGGCGAATGTTAATAAACTCAAGTATCTTAGTCTCTCTCATTTCTAAATGGCAAAACCTAACAATGAACCATTCTTCTTTCCCATTCCATGGGGCCCGCTTCTACAGACACCACTCATTTCCATTGACTAAACCACATTAGAGAAACATCCTTCAATTGGTATGCGGCCCATTCCACCTTCTCTACTAGAATTACTCCTACAAGGTTCCAAAATATGAAACCATACCTAATATTCTCCTTAGACACATATTCCACTATAGGGACAATTGGTGCTTTGGGAGGAGCATGGAGGGGAACCTTTTGGTCCATAATATCTTCCTGATTCCTTTCAACATGAGCCCTTGAACTAGTCATATCCTGGAAACAATAGGGAACACATTAGGACAAAGACATAATAAAGCTAAACTCTTGGGCACGACTCAGAGAATGAAGAAGTGAAGTTTTCCTAACGTTGATAGCCTTTTATTCATAAATGTAGTGTGCTTCACATTTATCAACAAGACTCTACTAAGCGTGGTTTGAGACATCCTAAAACTATCCCCAAATCTTATTCTTTGATACCAAGTTTGTCACAACCGAAGGGTACCCCCCTAGACGTAACACGGCGTACTTGACCCCAAAGAGGTCTCATACAAGCCATGAGCATATCATTACATAAGAACATAGGGAAAAAATACGGAAAATTCAAAATCTGTTCTTTACAATGGAAGTCTTTTATAAAATGAGAGTTTATAACACCATAGCAAACCATCTATAAGAAAGATTAAAACTCTTGAATACAATCTTAGGGACATAGCCCTTACATAAGTCTAAAACATATAAGAAAGACATAAAGGAAATTTGGTCAATCCCTCGAATATTATGAGGACTCACCAATCTTCTTCTTCTTGATCTACTATAGTCCTAGACACGAGGGTAGAATCCGATATTACCCTTAACTCCCTAGGAGTCACCTTCATGTTACAAGCCTTACTCTCAAGCAATGCCTCACATGTTCATCATGTATACCTAGTTCTCAAGGTAACCTAACCAATTGCCTCATTCTTGATCAATTATAGTCATATATAAAACATATAAACTCAATCTGAATACGACATAACCATAATCCCTCATATAAGCTTTTAATAAATTCAATCCATGTCTATGAGCTTTACCCTAAAGCAATCCATGTCTAGGTCATCTAATCTAAGGCAATTCATAAAAAAATTCATCATTCTTAGAAAGTTATATCGAAACCCTCAATTTGCCTCTTTCATGACATAACCCAAGACCATATCAATTTCACCATATGCTCTTAGGTTAATCAAGGATACATGTTTTATTATACTTGAATCATGTAATTACACCAATAACAACCATTAATCATATAATTGGGTCAGTATTCAACAATTCCCCCTCAACGACCCTTATTTGGTCCTTGGGGTGTTGCTCCTTGACGTTTAATCCCTAAATCCCTCTACCCAAGATTGAGAACACATTTTACAACCTCATATCCCACATCAGACGCAAAAGCAAACTCGTTAGGCTCTAGTTTCACTTACTAGTTTTTTGGGTCATTACATTATCTCCCCCTTAGGAACACTCGTCCTTGAATGACACTTTAAACACTTTAAGGAATTAAAGACACAAGACTAGCCGCCCATCAAACATGAAACATCATAAACAATAAACATAAATAGGAACTACATCTACAAACTCATTATGCATCATAACTTCAACACTTCTCATTTCGTTGGAGGAATTGCCTTCCCCAACTCAAATCATGCTCATCATAACATCATTAAGCACATTATGCAATTTCTCTTAAAAGCATATTTAGGCATGTTCATCAATAAACCTCAAGAAGCATATAGGCAACTCATACTAAATGCACATCAACATGAGGAACATAATTCATGAAAACTCATTTTCTTATTTAAAAATAAATTCATCAAGAACATGAATAACATAAGGAGACCATGGAAACACATAATCAAACGTGACTCCAAAACATGAAACAAGCAAAAAGGAACTCTTGGTCTCAAGCTTGATTAGGAATAGAAAGAAGGGATGAGGATGTCGGGACCATCAATCAATATTGCTATCTAAGCACATCATCTCCCCATTGGGAGAAAGCCCCTTATTAAGACCTCAAATACAACTCTCTTTAAACAATCCCAAAGCATCACCAAATATCAACATGACCTTACCGGGATCTAAAACCAATAGTGGTCTTATAATCATGCATCCAAATCCTATCAAGGTTAACAAGAGTAAATCTATGGGACAAGGAAAATTTTGGACACATATAACATCCAAGATTCCACAATCATAAAATGAGTGAAGGAGGACTCATCATCTTAAGCTAGAGGAGAAATAGAAGGGAACATAAGGATATTGTGATACCTTATTGCTCTTAGCCTCCCAAATAGCAACATCAATTAAAACCTTTATTAAATACCACTCCTCAACATTCTCATGAAGCACTTCCTTACTCTTCTATATCTTAACTTTCCAGTCTAAGATCCCTATTGGTACTTCTAAATTAGAGAGGTTCTCATTTAAGTACTTTTGCTTAGAAGCAACCTTACCAATACCACTCAAAGTATCATATGAACTTACCAAACCGGGACTAAACTCCTTAAACTCACTACACCTCTTAAGGTGAGAATTTTGAGTCAATCTAAATCATGAACATCTTGAACACTCAACGACCTTGCTAACTAAGCACATTGCTTTAAGCTCTAAGGTTGGAGCAAGTTATAACTCAACTTTCACATCTCTCACACAAGGTGATTCTAATCCATGGAGAATGAAATCTCTATCCTCCTTTAAAGGAGTCCATTCACTCAACATCTCTAGGTTTCTCTTAAGTACCACTATTTATCAAATCCTCCAACACATCATAAAACTCATTATGGCTAAGTTAGGTCCTACCAACAAACACATATAATCACAATTAAACCCATGTATACTAAAGACAGCATAAAAGTTCATCATGTCCAATTTATCAAGTCACAAAAGACAAGTACTATCGGAATAGAAGTAACACATACCAGGAGCAACATTAGGAGGATACTCTTGTTCACCTCTAGCTTGAAGATCATTAAACCTATATTTCTTCTTCTCTCTTTCCCTAGATATGAGTACTAGGAAATTTCTCATCTTGTGGTCACTTCCCCCACAACAATACCAACTGTTTTTGCCGGCTAGACACTTACCATCATGACTTTTTCCACACCTAGCACAAGTAGGCCTAATCACATAAGATCCACTACCACTCACTCCTTGAGACTTTGGGGTAGACACCTTCTTTTGGCTAAGCTTTGGGGCAACCTTAGAAGACCTTGGCCCATAAAATATCTCTTGAGAGGAATTATCATCACCAAACCTATACCTCTTTGTTCCTCTAGACCTCTCTTCAATTTTTTCCCTTCCAAACCATTGGGCATGGATCACAAGACAATCAATATTCATTTCATTCTTAAGCATAACCATACTACATTCTTTTCTATCAAGTCGGATACACCTGACACAATCTTACTCATCTTTATCCTAGGGTTTGCCACTATGGATGGAGCATATCTTGACAACTTAGTGAGCACCCAATCATACTTCTTAACACTCATCCTACCATGGTGAAGGTTAATAAACTCAAGTATCTTAGCCTTTCTCATTTCTATACGGCAAAACCTATCAATGAATCAATTCATAAATCTTTCCCATTCCATGGGGCCCGCTTCTACTAGCCTCGATCCTTTCCATTGACTAAACCACATTAGAGCAACATCCTTCAATTGATAAGCGGCCCATTCCGTCTTCTCTACTGGAGTTACTCCTACAAGGTTCAACACCCTAGAGACCTCATCTATAAACTCTAAAGGATCTTCATCCATCTTTGAAACTTAGAATCTGGAATCTTTATCCCGACTTGAGTCAACAATAGAAAACCATACTTAATCTTCTCGTTAGACACATATTCAACTATAGGGACAATTGGAGCTTGGGGAGGAGATTGGAGGGGAACCTCTTGCTCCACATTGTCTTCCTCATTACTTTCAACATGAGCCCTTGAAGTAGTCATATCCTAAAAACCATAGGTCACACATTAGGAGAAAGACCTACTAAAGCTAAACCTAGGGAACGAATTAGAGAATGAAGAAGTGAAGTTTTCCTAACGTCTGATAGCCACCTATTCATAAAAGTGGTGTGCTTCACATTTATTAACAAGACTCTACTAGACGTGATTTGAGAAATCCTAAAACTATCCTAAAATATTGTGCTCTGATACCAAGTTTATGATGACCCAGGGGTACCCCCAAGACGTAACATGGCGTACTTGACCCCGAAGGGGTCTCATACAAGCCCTTAGTATATCATGACAAAAGAACATAGGGAAAAATGCGGAAGATTTAAAACAATTTCTTTACGATCGAAGTCTTTTATAAAATGAGAGAGTCTATAACACCATGTCTCAAACCATCTATAATACTTACATTAAAACACTTGAATACAATCTTAGGGACATAGCCCTTACATAAGTCTAAAACATAAAAGAAAGACATAAAGGACATATGGTGAAGCTCTCGAATTCTATAGGGACTCACCAATCTTCTTCTTCTTGATCTACTATAGTCCTAGCCATGAGGGTAGAATCCAATGTCACCAAACCCTACACATATAGAAAATGTAGAAATATGGGTTAGTACAAAATGTACCAAGTATGGAAGCCATGCATAGAAAATCCTTAAAACATGCATTAAAGGGACATTTTATTTGAAACCATGCTATATGCGACTTTTGAACATCATCTTTTAAATAGTTGGCGTGTGTAGCACAAAAGACAAGCCAAGCACAATTCATCATAACATAAAGGATATCATCAAAATCACAAGCATAGTCTCCAACACAACATAATGCATACTCCAATCTTCACAAGGCATAGTTCACATACATAATTAAATACTCATTCTATCATAATAGAACCATCACATAAGTAACCTTAAGCTTACTTGTGCAATTCATAGATATGATCCTATAATCCTATCTATACTAAGTATCACTTTTAGGCCACCATGATCATACATAACATACCTTGACCTTATCAATGTCTAAGACACATAGACAAGGAGACATTCATATGCATATCTTATAATAATTAAAGTCACTCATAGCAACAATCCATATCATGCATACATAATTTCATATATCTTCATAACATAAGGAAACAACATCATAACCCCTTTATAAGTCTACTTGTGCAATGTATAAGTGAAGTCTCATACCCCCACTCACACTAAGTAAAGCTCATTAACAAGTTATAAATATAGTTCATGTTCATAATTCATGTAGAACATACATTAACTCATAATCATCATATCATAAGAGAAACATACCATGCCCACTGTCAAAGTCCACTCATGCAATGCATGAATGAAGTCACATACCCCCATTCATACTAAGTAGAAACCTTTAGGAACCATAGTACATAACTCATGTTCTTGTCATAATTCATAATCTTATCATATTGGGAAATAGCCTTAACTGACAAAGACCATGTTGAGCTACATGGAATCTGGTGTTCTACCCCAACACCGAAAAGAGGTGTCCTACTTTCCTAAGGTAGAACGTTCATTTTAGCATTTAGGTGGATCAACTAGCTAAAGACCTATGTCGACACATATTTATGGGATAAGGAGATTGCAACTAGAAACCCGGACTACTAACGTGGAGGTTTCCATCTCATGAGATAACTACATTGGGAATCCGGACTACTAACGTGGAGGAACCCATCTCATACTCATATGCACTCGGTGCTAAGAATAATTACCTTTAAAGTTCATGTTAAGTTTTTACTTAACTTCATATTCATGAAAGAATGCTCTAGGCACTCAAACAAACATAACATCATAATAGCTCATAGACTCATTAGGTAAGAATGTCCTTTCAACCTTAGAATCATCAATATGTGAGTAAACCTTTCACATCATATTTATAGTGTTTCATGAGAATAGCCTTTCATTAAACACAACAAGATTATCATAGTCATAATAGTTCATGCATAATAAAGTGGAAGGGTATGGGGATAATTACCTTTCAACAATACCACAATTACACAATAATCATAAGATCTTCACTTTCTAAGTGAATCATAAGCTTATACACAATCCTCATAAAGATGTACAAACCCTCATTACTTTTCCCTTCAAGGGCTATGAACCATAAGCAACACCACAGTCATATTCATACATAGGGTGTATGTGTGTGATTGTCCTTTCTATGAGACAACAACAACATTATCATCATAGACATTTCACTTTAAAAGTATTCATAAAATATGCACATAGTACCATAATAATACATACCCCTCAGATCTTGAATTTACAGATCATATTGAGTCAACACAGCTAGCATTCAATACATGAAATATAGATACAACCATGACTCAAGTAGAACATTTATTTGATGCATAAACTCATATGATCATAATATAGTTCATGTGGGTGAAGTCTTTTCACAATAATGTCATATACAACTCAACATACATAAAAACATTCTTTCTTAAAGCCTTGACATCCACAGTTTATTCATTTTAGCTTTTACCCTTAACGCCCTAGGAATCATAGTCATGTTCCAAGCCTTACTCTCAAGCAATCCCTCACATGTTCATCATGTATACCTAGTTCTCAAGGTAACTGATGAGTCCACAAATTGGACTCATTTAGGGCTTTATTTTGATAGAGATAGTGTTCTCAAATGCTTATTTTGTCTCAATATCTGATGAAAACTCTTAAGTTTCAGGTAATTGAAGTTTTGGTGGAAGCATGGACACTTAGGCTCAAAAAAGAACAAAAAGGCTGAAAAAGAATGAAGAAGCTTAAGCTTGAGCATCGCCAAACATACTTGGTGACTCACCGAAGGAATGCACTCCACCCTTTGTTCCAGTACGTGAAGCCCTGAAGAAAAAGGATCAAAAGGCGATGAAGGAGGAGTCGGCGCTTCGCCGAATATTTCCGCTAAGCAGTACTATTCTGCCCAAAGGTCCAAAACGTGAATATGCTAAAGACAAGCATTGAACGGCGATGAAATAGAAGAAGTGCGAGTCGCCGAGTCATTCGGCGACATGGACTAACCTCACCAAAAGATCCGCCAGCACTATCTTCTGAAGTATAAAAAAACTAAACCTATTATTAATTTTAAGGAGTCGAACATTTATTTTACATTCCATAGTAGAATAGTACTTTTTGGGATATTTTCTCTCAAGTTTGGAGAGCGTTTAGTGGAAACTTTAAGAGAGAAGGATTTCAACTTCTCCAAGTTTGAAGTGGGTCTTCTCCATTCTTCTTCCTTTTCTTAAATGAAGGTTTAATTTCTTATACCCATTTGATTTTAGTATCATTTTAGGTGTATTTTGTTATTTCTTGATGTGTATCTAAAAATCCCCATTCTTAGGGTGTGATTTAGCAAATATGTGTTTATGTTGTTGTTGGGTCTTGCTTGCTGATAGGTTAGATGTACTTTAATGGTGATTTCACCTAGTGGTTATGGTTTAATTTAATGGGTTTGTACTTGCAAATAAAAAACCACGCATGTGTTTTCAGATTGCCCGAGAGGGACGTCGCGAAACCAAGACAACTAGACTGATGGCCTAAGGAGTGGGTCGACATGAGGTTCAGCCCGAGAGGGTGAACCCTAGTCCCATATCCTAACACTCAGCTTGAGAGACTGAGTGGGGTAAGACGCAGGTTGGTCTGCATGCGGCAAGTGGATGTCCAAGAGGAACCGATTCGAAACGGGGTAAGTTTCCCGAGAGGGAACTTATTTCCATCTAAAGTTTAGCCTAGTCACTATTATCTTGTAAATTTCCTATCAAAAGCATGTACCCAACGATTTATCTCCACTTGTATTGCAGTCACACCCCAAGAACTTTCTCCCATACTTGATTTTCTTGTTAGTTTTGGTTGTTTTTACTACTTGTGACAAAAACCCCCAATTGATATTTGACACTTTTGTGTCACCCCCATTAATTTACAATATTTTTGTTCATTAATTTCTTTAGCAATGACTAATTAGAACTAAATTTTATTTTTCTATTAATTTTCAAAACCACTCATTTGGGACACGACCCCAACCTTTAGTTGGGTTACTATATTATCGACGATCGTAGACACTCGTACCGTAGGTTGGTGTCGTTGGTCACGATAAGCATCAAAATGGCGCCGCTGCCGGGGAGTGGTGTTGTTTGAGAATTTTTAGACTAGTAGAATTTTTGTTCTTCTTGGTTGTAGTTTATTTATTTAAATTTCAGTTTTGTTTTGAGTAATTGTGTGCCACAACAGGCCATATGAGTGCAAACGGGGACAATAGCTGTCAATCGGGTCACCCGGCGGGCGGTGTTTTTCATCGAATCGACATCTATGATGCTAATATTGTTTATCACCCTGCCGGCATGGGCAAGATGGGTGAAATTTGCATGCCACAAACTGACCGGAATATAATGTTCAAAGTTACCAGCGTAACACTCCAACTCATACATTCAAGAGGTTTATTTGGAGGCTTAGAGCACGAAGATCTGCACGATCATGCATGAAGCTTTGTGGAAGTGTGCACCCATTTATCATTGAAGAACCTATCTCAACAATATATACGGTTTCGCTTATTTCCAATATCGTTGACTGGGGGAGCCACTAAATGGTTGATTGAGCACCCAAACAACTCCATCAAATCATGAGAGGAGTTGGTTATGGAATTTCACGAAAGATTCTTTCCTTCATCAAGAATGATTTAACTGAGAGACGATATTCAAAATTTCAAGCAAAAGGAGGGTGAACCAATTCACGAGTCATGGACAAAGTTCAGAAGATCTTTGCGTAAGTGCCCAATGCGTGGGATAACAGGTGAATTGTTGTTCCATTACTTATATCGTAGTATCGACTTAGTGAATAAAGGAATATCTTATCAATTGGTGCAAGGAGGAACAATGTTACAATCATTTGAAGTAGCTTCATTTCTCCTAGATGGTAAAGTAAACCAGGCATGGTATACGAAAGATGATCAAGTCTCCCCACTATGTTTCCGATTAACGCAAGAACAAATAGAAAAAGAAAGGGAAAGGAACGAAAACGTGAAGAAGATGTTATCTCAAATGGAAATTCTACAAGAACATATAAAGGGACACGTGGGGTATTTCGAGTTAAGGAGGGTTCTTATTCTGGTTACTCAAGACCAGGGGAGAATCAAGGTTGGAACTCTAGAAGATATAAGGAGGGTTCCCACACACCCTATCAACCACAGGGCGGGAATCAAGGTTGGAGCTATTATTGAAGTGAAGAACCAAGGAGATATTGGCAAGATTGGGATGAGTCGGATGGTCAGGAGGAGGACCATACTAACTTGAGTGACAACCCGAAATCTAACGGGAATGCAAGTAGTCCTTGGGTAAATGATTTGTTATTGTGCATACTCGATAAAGTTGAGGGCTCTGATGAATTGCTAAAAGGAATGAAAGATGACTTTTCATCTTTGAATAGTAAAGTAAATTATCATGATGCTGCCATCAAAATGCTGGAAGGTAAATTCTATCTGCTATCAGCTCAATTAACATCCAAAAACCCATGAAATATATTTAAATAGGGCTAGTTGTGGTTACCCGTAGTGGTAAGGTAGAAATAAGTGATATGATAGAAGATGAGGATCGTCAAAACATTAAGAGAGTCAAGGTGTGACGGAACAAGATTTTCCTATTCAACCAAGCCTTACTAAAGAACCATAGGAGGAGGCAGATCAGTAAGTTCAAGTTCCAAAAGTCATGCATCCTTTACCCAAGATACCTCCACCATTTCCCTAACATTTGAAAAATAATAATGAAGATGAGAAGTTCAAAAAAAATTTATCAGTATTCAAGAGCTTATCAATTAACCTTCCTCTGGTAGAAGCATTGTTGGAAATGTCGGGATACGCCAAATTCATGAAAGAACTGGTTACAAAGAAAAGGAGCTTGTAATATGAAATGATCGAGATGCCCCATAGTTGTAGTGCAATTATGACAAATAATTCAATTACTAAGAGAGAAGATCCTAAAACATTCACAATCCCATGCACAATTGGCATGCTCCAATTTGCTAAAGCATTGTGCGATTTAGGAGCAAGTATCAACTTGATTCCCTATGCAATAGACAAGCAACTTGGTTTGGGTGAACCAAAGGCAACCACAATGAGACTCATCATGGCTGATCAATCAATCAAGCACCCAGTCAGAAAACTCTATGACATATTGGTAAAAGTGGATCGGTTCATCTTTCCAACTGATTTTGTGATTATAGATTTTGAGATCGATGCTGAAATTCCCATTATTTTGGGAAGACCATTCATAGTGACTGTGAGAGCATTGGTGGATGTTGAAAGTAGGGAATTGAAGTTCTGTGTGAATGACGATAAGCTGACCTTCAATATCTGTAAGTTCATGAAGCAACCAAGTAATATCCATGTGGTGTCTACTGAGGATGTGATAGATAAGGCATTGGCAAGTGTGAGTCATTTAATGTACAAGAAGGAACCCCTTGAATCTGTGCTTGCTAATTATGATGAATCTGAAGTTTAGGGTTATAAGGAAGTGGTAGCTGCTTTATTAGGATTAGGAGCATATTCAAGGAATCCAATCAAATTGGATATCGATTAGAGAAATAGAGAAAGTCCCACTGCTAAGCCATCAACAGAAGAACCCCAAATCTGGAGTTAAAAACCCTACCCTCTCATCTCAAATATGCCATCTTTGGTGCCAATAATACTCTATCGGTAATTATCGCCGTCAATCTGCTTGAAAGGCAGGTGAAATTGTTCATTGAAGTACTGCGGAAGCATATAAAAGCTATTGGATGGACAATAGCCGATATAGTAGCAATTCCTCCTAGCATCTGTACTCACAAAATCCGGCTCGACAATGAATGCAAAGCTTGTGTGGAACATCAACGGAGATTGAACCCTCCAATGTAAGGGGTGGTATAAAAGGAAATCATAAAATGGCTAGATGCAGGAGTGATCTACCCTATTACAAATGGCAAGTGGGTAAGTCTGGTGCAATGTGTACCGAAAAATGGAGGTATAATCATAATCCTAAATACAAAAGGAGAACTTGTGCGAGTGAGACCAGTTACTGGGTGGAGAATATACATGGACTACCGAAAGCTTAACTCATGGACCGAGAAAGACCATTTTCCAATTCCTTTTATGGATCAGATGCATAACCGGTTATCACAAAGAGGGTGGTACTATTTTTTGGATGGGTAGTCCGGCTACAACCAAATCTCTATTGCGCTGGAAGATCAAGATAAAACCACTTTTACTTTCCCTTATGGAAATTTCGCATTCAAAAGTATGCCATTTGGGCTATGTAATGCCCCAACAACATTTCAGAATTGCATGCTATCTATTTTTGCATATATGGTCAAAGACTCTATGGAGGTGTTCATGGACGACTTCTCAGTCGTAGGGGATACGTTCGAGGAATGCTTGACTCACTTAGGACAGGTACTCCAAAGATGCATACAAACAAATCTGGTTTTGAATTACGAGAAATGTCACTTTATGGTAAAAGAAGGTATTTTTCTTCGGCACAAAGTGTCACAAAAAGGGTTGGAAGTTGAGAAGCCAAAAAATGAGGTCATTGAGAAATTACCCCCGCCGATTTCATTAACGAGTGTTCGCAGCTTCTTGGGGCATGCATCATTTTACAGAAGGTTCATTAAAGATTTCGCAAAGATTGCACTCCCATTATGCAAACTGTTAGACAAGGAAGTGAAATTCCACTTTAAAGATGGTTGTGCGGCTGCATTTCAACGTTTGAAAGAAAAACTAATATCCACTCTGATTATCATCAACCCTAATTGGTCTGAATCTTTTGAGTTAATGTGTGATGCCATCGGTATGGCACTGGGGTTGTATTGGGGTAAAAGCGCAACAAAATGTTTCACCCAATCTACTACGCAAATAAGACTCTAAATAGTGCCCAACAAAATTATACGGTCACCAAACAAGAGTTGTTTGCAGTAGTCTATGCATTTGAAAAATTCAGGGTGTACTTGCTAGGCACCAAAGTAATCGTGCACACTGATCATGCCGCACTCTGTTATTTGATGGGAAAGAAAGATTCAAAACTATGATTGATTAGGTGGGTACTACTATTACAACAATTTGATTTCGAGGTGAAAGATCGAAAAAGATGTGAAAATCAAGTGGCTGATCATTTATCAAGGCTGGAAGTAAGGGCGAATGCTGAGCATGAAGTTGACATAGATGACTCTTTCCCATATGAATGGGTGTGTGCAATATCCCTCAAATATACGCCATGGTATGCAGATTTTAAAAATTACATTGTGTGTGGGCTGATGTCGGATGCGTTGAAATTTTACCAACAGAAAATATTCATGTTTGATGTTAAAAAGTACTTTTGGGACGAGCCATACATGTTCTGAGAGTGTTCTGACCATGTCATCAGAAGCTGTGTTCCGAAAGAAGAGGTTGTAGACATTCTCCATGCTTGCCATACATCTCTAGTGGGAGGTCACCATAGTGGTGTTCGCACCGCTGCTAAAGTTCTCCAGAGTGGATATTACTGGCCGTCACTCTACAAGGATGCACATGAGTTTGCAAAGAAATGCTCTAAATGTTAGCACCAAGGCGGAGTGTCTTGAATCAACGAATTACCTCTCACTCCTATTTTAGAGGTTGAGCTATTCGATGTATGGGGAATAGATTTCATGGGCCCATTTGTGAGCTCATTTGGAAATAAATATATCTTAGTGGCTGTAGATTATGTTTTCAAATGAGTGGAAGCCATCGCACTTCCAAACAACGAAGGAAAAAGCATTGTCCAATTCCTGAAACGCTACATCTTCGCAAGATTTGGCACTCCGAGAGAAATCATAAGCGATGGGAGATCCCACTTTTGCAATAAGTGGTTCTCAGCGGCACTGAGTGAATATGGGGTGAAACACAAAGTGGCAACCCCATATCATCCCCAAACAAGTGGCCAAGTCGAAGTGTCGAATCGAGAAATCAAATGCATCTTGGCAAAAACAATAAGTGTCAATAGAACGGATTGGTCTAGGAAACTCTATGATGCACTATGGGCATATCGGACTGCTTACAAAACACCTATCGGGATGTCTCTATATCAGTTGGTTTATGGTAAGGCTTGTCATCTACCCGTTGAGTTAGAAAAAAAAGCATTGTGGGCATTAAAAGCTTTAAATTTGGACTAGTCAAAAACTTCAAGGGAGAAAGTAGAGCAGCTTAATGAACTAAATGAATTTAGACTCAGATTGTATGAAAGTTCAGCCATCTCTAAAGAGAAGATGAAGAAATGGCATGATGCTCGGATACTCAAGTGAGACTTCAAGGTAGGGGATTGGGTCCTGCTATACAACTCGCGACTTAGACTCTTCCCTGGAAAGCTCAAATCCAAATGGTCTTGACTGTTAAGAGTAACGCGAGTGTTCATCAATTGTGCCATAAAAGTTGAAGATCAGGAAGGACCTCCATTTACATTGAACGGTCAAAGTCTAAAATTGTATATGGGAGATTGTCAAGAGATTTCATTGGTTGAAGTGGTATATTTGGAAGACGCCTGAAGGCGTTGTTGCATCATGCCACGACATTAACTAAGGCGCTGTTTGGGAGGCAACCGAAAATCCCTTTAATTACTTTAGTTTTATTATTATCAGTACTTTTTTCCCGGTAATAAAATGGTATGTTGTTTGTGCAGGTGAAAGTACAAAATGAATGAAGGATGGCAACTAATAGATCATGTCGACGAGTTGGTGAATTTGACCTTATCCGCCATTTAACTCAAGACATTGTAAACACTGAAGTCTGTTAAATTGGGCGAGATTTGGAGTTTATTTGCTAATCGTCGACAATTTTGACAATCTCGATAAAAACTGCTATTTAGATCTTCACAATGACTGAAGATTTTGTAAAACTCGGTCAGTCTAGTGCTCAATCAGCAAATCGCCAAGAGGTTTGGCGATTAGAACGAATATCACCAAATGGACGAAAAACTGGACAGACTTTGCCAGCCAAAGCAGTTCAACAACCATCTGAGCAGCACAAAAGCCTCACTTTGATGGCCTACACTGTGATATCTTGTTTTCCGATGCATCGACTGGTGTTACTGTGTGAGGGGTACCTACCTTTGGAGCAGCTCATGATTTACATGAGATGAGTAAGGCTAACCTTGTTACAGCAGCTGAAGCGAAGTACCAGAGTCAGGAGGGAGACACTCCAGATACTGATGACCAACCAGATGAAGCGACCTATTAGCCAGGACATTTCTCTACCCTCCTCTCTATCTTGCTTACTTCTACTTTTGGATTCTTATTATTGCATTTGAGGACAAACGCTTTTATATATGGTGGGGTGAGGTTCACCTTTTGTGTGCTATTTGTGATTCATGTTTTGATTATATTTAGGTTGTTCTGTACACTCCAGATCTGGATGTTTGAGCTTATGGCTCCTTTAATTTTCAATTGCAAAACGATTTTGACATTTTCGGAAATTTTTGCTACCGCTTGTGTTGAAAATGGCTGCTCTCGTACAAATTTAAGTCTCAGTTTCGATCAATACTGATGACTTGAATAGTGCTCTCAATTGAACGAACATGAATGTATGGCTATGGTGAGGCCAAATAAAGTTGCATAGACAATATGTGCACTTTTTTGCATCTCGTTGTAATTAGCCATTTATCGAATTGATTTTCTTGTAATGATCGTTGCCCACTAGCGAAAGTGTTTAGTCGTGTTTGACTTAAGTTGTCATGACCCGGGAGCACCCCTTAGTCGTAACCGGCGTACTTGACCTCGAAGAGGTCTAATACAAGCCTCTTAGCATTCATTCATCGCATAGACACTAAAACCGTAAGGAATTTAAAACTTTCTTTACCAAAAAAACATTTCATAAAAAAAAAATAGCAAGCGGAAGACTTTCTAGATTTTATACATGATTCCTCAAAACCATCTAATACTTTAGAGTACAAAATTCGGGACTAATCCCGTACACAACTTAAACAATACTAAAAGGACATAAAAGAACATATTGGGTATTGTCCTCGAATCTTTGAGGACTCACCAAGTCTTCATCTTCAACACTTAGAAACCTATCAAAGCCATGACATGTCATCATCTCCAAATCCCTACACTTTAGTCCAAAAAGGGAAAGAAAGGGGTTAGCACAATTAAGTACTAAGTATAGAGACCATGCAAAAACATGCCAAAAAGGACATTTTCAAGGAAGTAAATGCTTTCATATCATTTGATAAAACCTTTTCTTTACAAGTATAAGAGAAATAATACAAGTCAACATTAATATATAAGACCATAGCCAACCATACATATACTCAACATATGTCCATATACAACGCATGCTTATCTTTAAAAGAACACATGTCATTTCATTACCATAGGAGCTCTACATAATATAACCTTAAGACACACTTGAGTGAGACAAGAAGTGACCACCCATACAACCTCTTCAAGCACACTTAAGTGTTCCTAAAGATTACCTTAGATAAGGACATTTCCTTTACAACATAACATCAATAGACCAACATTCTTTAAGAAACCATTTTGGAGACATTCAAGCACATAAGGGGACTTT
>JAJOOE010001292.1:0-30332 GCA_036250405.1 Solanum raphanifolium | reverse complement strand
AGGTACGCGTCTTCAATCCACGAGACCGACTTACGGACCGTCGATGGATCTACGGTTCGTAAGTCCCTTCCGTCAGTCAGGACTTAGAAAATATTTCAACTTCCCAAAATCAGCTTCTCTGAAGCAAACGACGGACCAGCAGTACGGACCGTAGATCGATATACGGTCCGTCAATCCCCTCTGTAGCTTCATACTTAGAATCCTCAAAAATCAGGTACTGGAACCCTCGCAGTATCACTCTACGGATCAACAGTACGGTCCATAGATCAGTCTACGGACCGTCAATGGACACCGTGGTTCCACACTTGGTCAGATTTCCCTGATTTGTCCTCAATACCATGCCTACTGATCTACGGTCATCACCTACGGACCGTGAATGGACCTACGATCCGTAGATCACCTCCGTGAATGACCTGTTTCTGCATTTATATCAGTTGTCTCTGTACTTCCGCGCCTGAACATCTTTCCTACAAAACACGATAAAAAGACATAAAAAACCAATGTAAAAAGACCCTAGACACACACAACTTGTAAGTGAAATGTATTAGAAATATCGTAAACTCACGGTATATCAATTTTCCCTAAATTGATAGCATATTGTTTTACTCTTTCCCTAGTAAGGTTTATAAGTTTTTTAGACTCAGATTTCCCCCAATTAAGTCATTCTCCTTAGAATTAAAAAAAAAACCCAAAGCTTCATCCCCTCATAATAAAATTCTCTCTCTAGAACTTCAAGGAAGAAGAAGAAGAAAAAAAGTACAACTAGGGTTCATGAATCAAGTTCTTCTCACCAAATTTACTAGAATCCATTGTTTATTCATCCATGGGTTCTTCGAAACCCCAAATTCTAGCTAGGGTTTCTACCTATATTGTGGGTAGTGATGAGTATGAATCCAATTGAGTGGATATTACTTGTTTATGATTGTTTTGGTATTGAATCATGATATTATATGTTTTCCTTGGTTAACCCTAGTCTAATTGATGAATTTATATTATGTGGGTTTATGCCATGAAAGGTGAAATTGAAGACTTATAGATGATCTTCTAAAATTGATGATGTCTATAGTAATTGCTGATGAATGAAGGCTTGTAAACATGAACTGAATTAGATTATAATATATATGATGGATCATGACTAGTAAAGCTTGAAGTTGAACCTTTCTGATGATTTATGACTAGAATCACTTAAGAATGAAGAATGTGATTAGAATGCCTTGTAGTTGAGTCCGACTTCCAAGATGGGAACTCTCATAAGTAGAGTCCGAGTTTCCCAAGTATATCGCATGAGATGGACTCTCTCACAAGTTGAGTCAGGGTTTCTTAGTAGAATCTCTGTATCCCATAACTACATGCCTCGTAGGAAAGTTAGCTAGTGGGTCCAACTAAGCTAACAAACCGGTTCTACCCTAGGAAAGTAGACCAACCCTTCTCGATGTAGGTAACATCGGAGGGGATCATGTGAAAGCTCATGTGGTCCCATGTCGGTTAAGGCTATTTTCCCAACTAGTACAAGATTATTATGGAACTAAGACGTTCTTAAAGAAGCATCTCTATCTGTTCAAACCTAATGAACTTAGATATGCTTGAGTAAGTATTTCATAGTGTTCAAAAAGTAAAGAAGAGGGGCTAATATGTCCTTAAAGAAGTATCTCCTAGGGTTCCAATGGCTTAAAAAGGGGGACTAGTCTCCAAGTCAAAGAGTATGAGTATGAGGACCTAAAATGGTACTTAGCACGGGTAGGATTACGGAGGCTTATTCATGCATTGCACAAGTATAACTTAAGGTTCCCTAAGGAAGTGTTCTCTTATATGATGTATATTTAGATAGGATTGTTCTATACTTGCCTTCCATGTTATGGTTGAATAAAGCTGAGATATTCCCTTGGTTATGAGAAATGAATTAAGGATGAGATCAAAGATGGTAAGTATGTATGATGGCCTAAGGTGGTACTTAGTGTGAGTTGGATTATGGGGTCTTACTCATACATTGCACAAGTATGACTTGAACCTACTTATGAAATGGTTCTCTTATGACATGAAAGTCAAAGACTTGACTGTGTATATAGACTATGTTTTATGATGACTAATGTTTACACTATGTCTATGTTGAACGCTTTGCTTATGATTATGATTTTATCACTTGTTTTTATAGTTTATGTTTCATGATGTATTTGTTATGCTTATGAATTTTGTCTTATGTTGACTAACCCATATATTATGCTCTTATAATGTTATGCTAGCAATCATATTTAGTAATTTTGTACTAACGCATACTCTTTCCTACATTCTCATCTAATATAGGGTTCGGTGATTTGAGTTCCATTCTTGAGGATAGGTTTCTAGAAGTGCAAGGAGTTGAAGACTTGGTGAGTCCTCATAGCATTGAGGATAAAGCCACCATTTCCTTTTATGTCTTTCTTTATCTTTTGAGACTATTGTATTGGCTATGTCCCAAGAGTTATTAAAAGTTGTAATACATTGGTCTAGACAAAGTGTAGTAAGACTTCCGCTTCATTTTATAAAGACTTTGATTGTATGAAAAATGCCTTAAAATTCCACACTTTTCTAGTATCTTATGTTATGATATGCTAAGTGGCTTGTATGAAACCACTTCGGGGTCAAGTACGCCATGTTACATCTAGGGTGTACCCCTGGGTCGTGCAAATTGGTTCCAAGGATAAAAATCGTCGGAAAAGGAAAGGAATAAATGATCAAGATGATCATAATGTGGAGGAAATTTCTCATGAGATGCAATGCAATGAGACACTATGAAATGATATGTCTTAAATGACAAGTACTCTATCAACTGTATATACATGATACTTCTCAGAAATACATCGAGAGTTCATAACTCATGGGGGACTCGCGAGGTCCATTTACTGACATAGACAATCTCCATATGTATGTGCGGACTATCTCAATGAACTATCATAAAATCAAAAAATCCCAACACATTTGATCTACATGTACCCAACTTATAATAATAAAATCTCTGAATCCCCAGCACGAACGATCTCCACGTGCCCCACTTATACTAAATATCATGTCAATGCATGTGTACAATATGATTTCAATAAAAGGGGATGATGATTCATATCAATCAATCAAATATTTGTATGATATATAATCACTGTAACTATCACAAATATACAGGTTCAATAAAGAAACACAATCACACAAAAGAAATCAAGTCAATAATACATCAGTTAATGCTCATATGTTTTGGCATTCTCAGACTACAATTAGGCATTCTATAGTAATAAACTTTTCCTTTATAACACGGTATTTGTACCAATGCCCGTCACACCGTTGGTACGAGACCCCCATCTTTTTCCCTTACCCAATGTCATTTCCATTTTTAATTTTTAATTCAAAAAAGATCCTTCAATGAAGTCTGAAAATTTTAACATACCTCGAATGTTGAATACATGTCACGAATCTTCAAGATCTTGCATTTCTCGTTCTTAAAGCTTCAAAGCATTTCCAATCTATCAAATATATAATCTTCGTAAGAATACAAATCTAATGCCACCCATCTTACTATATTTAATTTCGGCTGCAAATCATATCAATAAGTTACCCCGAGCCACCGAATTTGAATCTAAAATTTTCTTTTAGATTATGCTCACCAATAATAAAACAAACTTTCGTGCCAAATTTCAGCTAAAATGGATCATTATTCGACCCCAAAATCAAGATGTTTGTCACGATCCGAGTATACACCCTGGATGTAGCCGATAATCTTGAACTATTGTTGGCCCCTAAGCGAACCATCATCCTAGCTGACTACAAGCGAAAGACTAACTTATACATACACAAGCATCAAACTGAAAGAAATGCTAAACTAACAGCGTAATAAGACTCCAAACTCTATGAATATACCGAGTATGAAACATAAGTTTGAAATTAAACATCAGAAACGGAAGGAACGGAAGGAACCTCTAAAACTATCACGACCCAAACCGTCGTGATTGGCACCCACACTAACTCTCCGGTGGGAGAACCATTACTACAACCCAACTAAACAATACTAACCAAAAGAGAAGTATTTAAAGATGTGGAAATAGGTTTAAATAATCAATTTAAAAGTGGAGTTCCCATAAACTCCGAAAGTTATCAAAAACAAACATAAACAAGGGGAAATTTAACCCCTAGAACCTGAAAGTCATTGTACCAAAACTTCTTATTAAATGGTCTCAGATAAGGGAATGCAATCCCCAAAACAACTAAACATAAATTAAAGAGTCTGAAAGGTCTAAGATCCTAGATTAATCCATAGTAGCCTAAAGGAACTGGCTCACACTAGAACTTGACAAGTAAGTGATCCCCTAGCTGAGGTCTCTGAACAGCCGCCTAAAGATGCCCTGTACTCAACAAAGAATGAGACACTGCAGTAACAGTACACAAACAATGGTGTACTAGTAGGATCACACGGCTATTCTAGTAAGTGAAGCATTCACAAGTAACTACAACATAGTAACAATTTACCATGAGATTCTACCAACACCTTTTGAATCAAGTCATCAACTCGGGGAATAAAAATCCTCCCCTATAAAACTTAGTATACCACATGCATCAAGAGCAGCTTCTTCTAGCTTGCCAGACACTATCTTCTTTCTAAGCTCATTCAAACTCTCATCCTCAAACTGCTTAGCATTGATCTCCTCAATGAAAGTGGGTCTAACCTCAATGCTGGCTAACACCCCCATTTTCTCTGAGATGCCCAACTGCGCGAACCTAGACTCCAAGGCCTGGATCTCCCTAGCCAAGGGTGGTCTGGACATACCAAAGTAACCTAAATAGCCCATACTTATTATCTTTCATTTTAAAGTGTCAGCTACCAAATAAGCCTTACCCGGATGGTATTGAACGGTGACATCATAATATTTAAGTAACTCCATCCATCTTCATTGTCTCAAGTTCAAGTCTTTCTGAGTGAACACATATTGTAGACTGTGATGATCAGTGAACACTTCACACTTGACTCCATAGAGATAATGTTGCCAAATCTTGAGAGCGGACACTACCGTTGCCAACTCCAAATCATGCGTCGGGTAGTTTCTCTCATGGATCTTCAACTTTCATGAGGCATAAGCTATGGCATTCTTTTCATGCATCAACACAACACCCAAGCCCGAATGTGAAGCATCACAATAAATAATGAAATCCTTACCTTCTACTGGCAATGTCAGAATATGTGTTATGGTCATAAGAGTCTTGAGCTTTTGGAAGCTCTCTTCACATTTGTCAATCACTCAAAAGGCACCTCCTTCTAAGTCAGCCTTGTCAAGTTTGTGGACATAGAGGCAAAATTCTTCACAAACAGCCAATAATAGGTTGATAGCCCCACAAAACTCCTAATGTCAGTCATAACACTAGGCTGGACCTTGTTCTTAACTACTTCAATATTTTGGGGATCTACCATTATCCTTTCTTTTGAAACTACATGCCTCACAAAGGCAACCGAGGACAACCAGAATTCACACTTAGAAAAGTTTGCATATAATTTTTGTTTCCCAAAGACACACCCAGAACAATAGGAAGATGGTCTGCATCCTCCTCCTTACTCTTCGAATAGATAAAAATGGTATCAATAAAGACAATTACAAAGGAATCCAGGAATGGTTTAAACACACCATTCATCTAACTCATAAAGGTTGTAGGTGCATTCGTCAACCCAAACCACATCACCAAGAACTTATAGTGCACATACCGAATCCTGAATACCGTCTTGGGTACATTCTCGGGCCTAATCTTTAACTGATGGTACCCATACCATAAATCATTTTTTGAGAACACTAATGCACCGTGAAACTGGTCAACGAGATCATCTATACGAGGAAATAAGTACTTATTTTGAATGGTGACCTATTCAACTGTCGCTAGTCTATGCACATCCTTATACTACCATCCTTCTTCTTAACAAACAAGATAGGAGCACCACACGGGGAAGCACTAGGACGAATGAAAATCTTAACAAGGAGCTCATGGATCTAGGTCTTTAATTGTGTTGGAGCCATTCGATAAAGAGGGATATAGAATGGGCGAGTGCCCAGCTCCAAGTCCCTACAAAAATCTATATCTCTATCAGGAGGCATACCAGGTAAATTAGTAGGAACACTTCCTTAAACTAAGACACTACATAAACACACTCAATAGAGGAGAACTCTGCATCGACATCTTGAATATGAGCCAAATATGCCAAATAACCTTCCCTACTAGTTTCCTAGCCTGGGTGAAGGATATGATCTTAGTTGGCTTAGCCTTGTACACCCATTCCCACTCTAATGTTTCCCTACCTAGATCTCTCGAGTCACAGTCTTAGCATTATAATTAAGCACATCATAATAAGGAGATAACCAAGTCATGCCTAAGATTACATCAAAGTAAATCATATCCAAAATAACCAAATCAGTCGAAGTATGAAAACCCATAAACAAGACAGAAAAAGCACGATAGACATGGGTGACTACGACACCCTCTCTAACTGGGTAGAAACATGGATGGGGGCATAAAGTACATCACAAATTACATTAAATCCCAAGGCAATTTGTACGGATACATAAGAGTTAGTAGAACCCGAATCAAACAAAATAGTAGCCATTCGGTCACATACAAAAATAGTACTTGTGATCACTGCACCACACGCATCAGCCTTGAGCTTGCCCAGAAAGGCAAAAACTAATCCCTATTATCCGACGGGAAACCTCTCTACCTGGTTGCACTGCTCCCCTACCTACTTTACCATTTCCCATGCCTCTATGACCTATCTGATTTTCTCCTCGCCTGCCTTGTGGACGTGCTCTGCCATTATTACCTCCGCCCACCGATACCACTACTTTGGCCTGCTGTTGTATGGGTTCATTCATATGCAGGTGGGAACAATCTCTCATTATATGTCCTAGTTCTCCATAATTGTAACAATTGAGATCAAGAGATATTTTGTTTCTTGGAGCAAAAGAGGTCCCCCTAACCATCCTCAGCAGGAATCTGATGCGGAGTTCCTAAGTGAACACTTCTAAAAGCAGGCATAGCTGGCTAAAATTGTCGTTCTGCAATTGTATGCCTACCTGAACCTCTGGAGTAGGAGCCATTAAAGTTACCTATATTCTTGGGCCTCTTAGCAAAAGCCTTGGTTTGCCCGTCATGTCCCTTCGAACTCCTTCTACGTTCTTCACAAAGTTTGTCACTTTATTAAAGCTTTTACCTGCAAAGGTCATGTGAACAGACAATAGCTGCAACTCGGGATACAATCCGTTGACGAATAAACAGATCCTTTCTTCCTTTGTAGTCACCAACTACGTAGCATATCTCGACAAGGAATGGAACTTAGTCTCATAAGTAGCTCGATCATACCACCCTGCTCAAAAGCCATGAACTCATCCTTCTTATGGTCCCTCAAAGTCCAGGGCACATACTTCTCTAGAAACAAGGCATTGAACTGAACCTAGGTGAGTGGAGGAAAGACTACCGATCAACATTCCACAAAAGCTCTCCATCACTACTTAGCATCATCTTGAAGTTGAAAGGTCAAGAACTCAACTCTATGCTAGTGCACAATGTCTCACTTGTGAAGTCTATCATTACAGTCTAGGATGAACTTATAGGCATCCTCAATTTCAGAACCATTCAACACTAGCGGCTTTAACTTCAAAAACATGGTCAGCATCTCGTGTTGACTACTAGTCATAACAGGTCCCAAAAATGGAAAGAATAAGGTATCAGTACCCAACCCTCCATCCATCTTAGGGACTGTAGCAGCAATATGGCGGATGGTTGGACGTTGAGCAGCTTGCACCGTAGGAATGTATCCAAAGCCGACCAACCCACTCAGAAAAGTCAAAATCTATTGAGCTATAGCTGGGTACAAAGGTGGAAAACCAGTAGTCCCAGCCTGTGCATCCTCCTCTAGTTCAACATACTCTTCCATCTCAATCTCCACATTCTCTTCTACCTTATCCTAGGGTGCGGGAGAGACCTCTTCCCTAGGTACATTCTAAGCTTTGGCTTCATTCCTAGAAGGTTCTACCCTTCCTCGACCTCTGCCTCTTCTTCTTCATTTACCCTTACCTCAGTCGCGTCCTCTCACTGTGGGCTCCTCTACTAGTTCATTGATGGAAGCTACTGTCCTTGCGCCCTTGTTTTGCATGTAAACCATCTACGGACCGAAGAGTGAAAGAGATTAGATACCAATTTGGATCACCAGATACCAATTGGAATCAAGTTATAGCACGAAAGGAAAAGAAGATAGAGAGATTTTCCAAAAGTCTTGTAGAGTCTCGAAGAAAAGTACAAACGTCTTTGTACCGTTCCGTAGGACTCTACTAGACTCATTTTGGTAAAATGAGATCAACAAACCTAGGGCTCTAATATCAATTTTGTCACGAACCAAACCACCGTGATTAATACCCACACTAACCCTCAAGTGGGAGAACAATTACTACAACCCAACTAAACGCTACTAACCAAATGATAGGCATTTAAAGATATGGAAACAAGTTTAAATAATCAATTTAAAAGCTGAGTTCCCATAAACTCAGTAACTTATCAAAAACAAGCATAAACAAGTGGAAATTCAATCCCCTAGAACCTGAAAGTCATTGTACCAAAACATCTAACTATACGATTTAAGATAAGGGGATACAATCCCCAAAACAACTAAACACAAATTAAAGAGTCTGAAAGGCCTATGTCCGAAGGAAATGGACTAATATCCTAGATGAATCCATGGTAACCTAAAAGAACTGGCTCACCCTTGAACTCAAAAAGTCAGTGTTCTCCTAGTTGAGGTCTCTCAACAACCACTTGAAAATGCCATGTACTCAACAAGATAGAGCAAGTGCAATATCCGTACACAAAAAAAAGTACATTGGTAGGATCATGCGGCTATTCCAGTAGGTGAGACATGCAAATTTAACTATAACATAGTAACCCACACATACACAGAAAGAATAACAATTTACTAGTTCATGCTCAATATATCAGTTTCAGAATATCAAACTCAAATGCAACAGTTAATGATGGTCCTCTCATGGAACCCACACTCCAATTGTTAGTGTGGCGGAATGTGACACATAATCCAAAAATATGTCAGAACATGACAACCAATCAAATAAACCACAATCACAAACACAATCAGGATCAGAATGATTGATTTACACATTTGTACCATATAATCAGGTTATAGGTTCATTGGATGCTACATAATGACAAATAGTCATTTCATTAGATTAATTCCATCATTCCCAATTCACATACATTCATGAATACAATGGATCAGTTCACAGGCATATATAATACAGAAGGAAATTTAAACCATCACCTACCTAGAAACCAAGCCTGAACACTCTTAAGGAACTTGAGCTTTCCCTTTCCGAAGTCTCTTAGCTTGTTCTTGGTCTAAAAATAGCAATTAAGGCAAAAGATCAATAGTAGTGGCCTAGTTTACCCGGATCATATCCAAATAATAAACCTTGCCCAATCCCATGATCCTAACACCCAACTAGGGCTTTTTCAACAATTAAATTCAATCAAAAACCCTACCCGAAGGATAAATAGCAAGGATTCTAAGTTCTAAAAATCAATTAACAAATTAAGGGAGTAATTGGCTTATCTTTAGTGCGAGAATTAGTGAAAACCTGGAAGAAATATCCCTAGGTCGCTAAGACCAATACGGGAGTTCTATCCCCTTCCCCCCTTCCCTCCCCCCCAAAATTCGATTATGTAAATGTAATGACCCAAGAGCATCCCCTAGTCATTACCGGCGTATTCGCCCTCTCGGAGGTCTTATACAAGCCCTTAGCATTCGTCATAGCATTTATCATAGAAAAATAGCAGAAAATTTAAAAAAAATTCATAATATAACACAAGACATAAAAGTCACCTCATTAAACCTTTAATACAAAAATTGGAGTACTACATCTCAAGGTAGCCATCTTAAAACATGACTACAACACAAGAGGGGCACAGCCCTTACAATACAAAAGAAACTACTATCTAGAACATAGAACTTAAGGAAACTCTTTCAGATAAAGGTTCTTGAATATTTAAGGAAACACCCGAACTTGGGAATAGTAAGCCAAACTCATCACTTCTAGGAAAGACCCTTTAGTCACCATCACCTACACTTGCTGTAAAAAGATGAAGAAGAATGGTGTTAGTACAAGAATGCACTAAGTATGATAACCATGCAAAACATGCTTTTAAAAGGACATTTAGTTGGAAACTATGCATCATTCCTTTTAAGAGAAACTTCAAGAACATTTAGCACAATAGGAACAATATAAACCACATACATCATCATACACATGGAAACCATTCATAATAGCACATAGAGCCACTTATAACATTTTAGGCACATTCAATGCATACAATACATTACCTTCCTCTTTATCTTAACTCCTTTCCTCAAGCAACCCTTAGGGAATACTTGGTGCAATGTATCACCTTAAGGTTACCAAGGGTGAACTTACATATAGCCTTCATCAATCCAACCACATGTATTCATAGAGTCATAAGCACACCATAAGACATAGTCTTCACATAGGAACCATCACCTACTACAACCCCCAAGTCACACTAGTGCAATATGCAAGTAGCATCCCATAATACTACTCACACCAAGCGTTCCTAGGAAGCCACCATAGACTAGGCACATCATATTCAACAAGTCATAACATCTTCATTTAACATTAGACACAAAACCAACATACTTCATAACATCATATAAGGGCTCATTCCTTTACTATATCATTATTCATAACCCATTTAGTTCATATCATAGGTAAACCACCCTCACAGCCCCATCCCAACCTCACTTGTGCAATGTACACATGGAGTCCCATACCCCACATATACTAACAAAACCCATTAAGAAGTCATAAGTGTAATTCACATGCATAATCATACTTCATGTCTTGACATAAGTAAAATCAACCTTAACATTCTTTCATATTAACATACATAGACCATAGTCTTCATTACATAAAGAGTCTAATCATAACCTCTCTTAGAGTACACTTGCGCAATGCATAAGTAGAGTCCATAGTCCTACCTACACTAAGTAACTCTTCAAGAAATCATTACTAGAGTTCATATTCTTATCTTACTTCATTTCTTAACTTTTGGGATACATTGCCATAATCGACATAGACCATGTGAGCTACATGGAATCCAGTGTTCTACTCCCACACAGAAGAGAGAGGGTACTACTTGCCAAAGTAGGACCTATATACATAATAGCTATCTAGTAGATCCACTAACCTAATACCTACGGGGGCACGTAGTTATGGAACAATGAGATTGCTACTAGAAAACCTTGGCTTACTAAGCGTGGAGGTTTCTATCTCATGAGACAACATCTATGTTGGGAACCCGGACTTGCTAAACGTGAAGGTTCTCTTGTGGGAACCCCGACTTGCTAAACGTGAAGCCCCCACTCTCATTTTTCATGTTCACTCGGTGCTGAGCTCCAACTCCCTTTTTAAACATTTTTAAGCCTTTATTTAACATTAGTTCATAAAATAGGCTTTAGGGACTTAATCCCTCATATCATATAGCTCAAAGGTTTCTAAGATGAGAATGACCTTTCATCATAGAACCTACATTATGTGAGAATGACCTTTCACATAATCATACATATTCATAACATAGTCTAGTTTAGAGTACAATTGAGGAAACCTTTCAAGAGAATCACTTTCACTAGATTATCATAACCTTATTCATTCATTCATGTGTGTGTACATATGTGAGAAATCCTTTCATATAAACACCTTTATACAACACATATTCATACCCTACTAATCATACACTTTGCATGCATAATAAGATGTATGGGTGCATATAAGAGTTAACCTTTCAATAGACACCATAACACATCATATTCATAGCTATACATGTAGACTGTGTGTGTGCCAATATTGGTCCTCATAGTGACATATTAGCAACAACATTGATATTGAGTGTTCTTCCCTTAAAGGGATCACAACACATTCACAATGTCCCCAATTCATGAGCAATTCAAATATAAAGCCCTTAGGGATTCTAGACCACACACCCATACTTCATCATAGGAGACAAGGACACATTCAACATTGAATAGGTACTCCTAACATGTATATGATCAAACATTCACATAGGGGTCATATAGGTAGGGATCATTCCACAATAGTACCTAACATAATCAATCATGTAGACCACACCTTATCCCTATAATTATCATTCACATTATACTCCTCATCATCAACACACTTTAAACATCATGCTAGCATTGAGGATTTCATACATAACCTTCATAGCATAACTTCATAAACATATGCATCATAATCATCAATTCACTTCACATATATTGCCTTCAAGGCCATAATCTCGACATGCATAGACAGACAAGAAGTGAACCCCTCCAACATAAGTGGATCAAACCACACAACATCAATTCTCATACTATTGACTATAAGTTAGGTCAACTTACCAATTCTCCAACCCATGATCACCATGGATCAATCCTCAATAATTTATAATCAATTAACATGGGTAGCAATAGGAATCAGCAATGTAATTCAATATTATAAACATAATCTAAGTACAATTCTATAAACAAAGGGATCAACCCATGACTTTGCCCATAAGGCCATAATCCTCAACTCATCAATATACCAACAATTCAACATGAATAAGTATAGATAATCATAAGAAACATCAATACAATCTAATCTAAACATAATTTCACCAATAGAGATCATATTCACAAAGACCCACATCATAGGCCAATTTTTGAGAATTTAGGGATCATGGGTTCTTTAAGAATTCCTTTGAAAATTATCTTAAAAACCTTAATTCCACATTAATTTATCAATAGAATGATTTAGAAAATCGTTTTACAAGGAACCCATGTTTAGATTGAAAATTACGAATTTTGGTCTTTGAATCACTTTTGAAAATCTTTGATAGAACTCCTTGAATGAGAGGTTATTCAAGAATCAAGAATCATCATACCTTAATTATTGAACACCCATGAAATTGAAGAAGAAATCAATTGAAAACCCATCTTCTAGCTTAAGCTTCATCAAGGTCTTCAATGGAGTTTTTGAGAGAATCTATTTTGAGAGGGAAAGGTCAATTTGAAGAATGGGGTCTAATTTTAGGTTTTGGGATTTTAACAAACTTAAAATACCCTAAAATAGGTAGAATAACCGTTTATAATAATTCCCCAAAGTACCTAAACTACCCCTCACTTAGTTGGACCTTTTTAAACAAGTCAAACTTGAGTTTTATTTTTGCAGATTTCACCGGGAAACAAGTTCGCAATGCGGAGATGTTCCCACAATTTTTCTGGAAATTAAATTCGAGACAGTAGAGTCCGCGACGCAGACCAAACTTTTGGCCCTTCCTGGAGCATGTCTGCCACACAGACATGCTCCCTCCAAGCACAACTTCAAGCTTCCTTGGCAGCTTGTTTGGCCAAGGTTGGGGTCCTTCTCGGGGACCCTTAGGGTGTCTCCCGGGGCGTCGTATCCAAACGTTTTGACCCTAAAAACATTTATTATGACACTAGGGTCACCTCCACTGATTTTAGACTCCAAACAACACATAAAAAGATGAACAGCATACTAGAACATACCAACACGTAAAAGACTAGTTTCCGAACGTCTTGGTCGTCCCTTGACGTTTGACTTCCAAACTCTTTAAAACTGACTTAAAAGGATATTCTTCATTATTTTGACAAGTTATTAATGCATAAAACCCATGTGAGGCTCTACTTTATTCTACTTCATTTTGAGGGTCGTTACAATATCCCCCACTTAGGAACATTCGTCCTCGAATGACACTTAAAACACTTCTGTGGACTCAATGACCCAACTAGCAGCTCACAATACACAACATACAACATCAACATAAGAGCACACAGCAAGGAGGAACATCAACTCCACATAAAAGGCTCAAAACAACTTTGTGCAATTCAAGAAAGTAGCAACACCTCTACCAACTCCTTATGCATCAACTTTATTATTTCCCACTTTATTGGAGGAACTTCCTTCTCCAAATCATCACTATGCTTAAAACGCTTTACTTCTCATAAGTATAGGAGGAATACCTTCTCCATATTCAATGAGCATCAACATATATATTAAGCAATCAACAAGACATTTCTTTAAAAAGACAACTTCAAGCATGCTCATTACAACTCTCATGAAGTCAACATCACACAACATCTATGGGTGCAATTTCAACCATGAGAAATAAAGTTCGTGAAAACTCAAAATGCAACTTAAGCATGAATTTTCACAAAAATATGCACATACAAGGAAATCATGTCATAATCATCATTCTCATTTCAAACACCAAAGAAACACAACATGCAACTATCTCATTAAAGAACATTATGCAACTTTATCATAAGAAATCATTTAAGCATGCACTTCAAATCAACTCATGCAACACAAGCAAGTAGAAACTTTATTCACTGACTCATAATGCATTAACCACATAGGCCTTTCTCATGTTCATAGGAGGAACTACCTTCTCCTAAGCATTACATGATATTTACCCCTTTTATATCATCATAGGGTCCATGATGCAATGGCTTTCAAGTACGCACATAGACATGATCAACATTTCCACTCATGAGGCAATTAAGCAATCCATACTAGTTGCACCCTAACATGAGGATTATAGATCATCTACTAGTCGTATCATTTAATCATCATACTATCAAGAACATACATGTAATTACCATGTTTAGTTATGTTCAAGGAGGGATTACCTTCTCCTAGTCACAACATACACACATGGCATCATAAACTCATAAGCAAGCATTACACAAAGGTCAATTCATTTAAGGAGAAATTCACAACTCCTAACCTAAGCATGATCATACTCTCTTCCTCATGAAGTCAAGAGTGCATTCACCATATAAAGATGCATATTGACATGAGAAACATGAATTTTATTACTAAAATTCCGTTTTTTCTATGTAATAAGAATCCTTCAAAACATGCATAACATAGTGTCTTCTAGGACAAGCATAACATATGGAGATCATGAAACTCATAATCATATGCAAGACTCCAAACATGAACAAGCTACTATGAACTCTTTGGTCTCAAGCTTGAATAAGAATATAATGAAAAGATAAGGATATCAACAACCTTACTACTCACTCATCATCCCCCACTTAGGGTAAACCCATCTAAAAGCACATTAAAGTAACCAAGAGAACTGTCGCTTACCAATTAAGCACAATGTCCCTCTCTTGGGATCAAGTTATGCAAACTCCTTTAATCATTACCTCCTTCATCTCTAAGGTAGGAACCATTCTCCACTAAATCTTTACTATACTCCCTTAGGTGAGGATTTCAAGAATCCAAAAAAATAAGTATCTATACCACTCCACTTCATATCTATAACCCAAAGTGGTTCTCAACTTGGAGAACTCAAGGCAGTTCAATGTAGAAATATTAAGGGCACTCAAAACCTTACCATCTAGGCACATTATCCCCCACTTGGGGTGAGCTTAATTAACTCTTTATCACACCATACCCTTATCATCACCTTTGGTGTAACTTTCCGCTCAACCATGCCTAGGTATTATCTAAACACCCTGTTTGAATGACCATAGTTAAGATCAGCCTTACAAAACAACTATCCTTTTTAGAGTTGGTCAACATCTATTCTCTTGTCCTTCCCATGAACTAAGGGGTACATGCAACTCTCCAAGTTAACCTTAGAGCAAAACACTATCCCAACTCATGGAACAAAGCCTATTTTTCCGCTCTTAAGGAAAGCCTACACAAGAACTCTGATTCACACAAGGACAACCATGAAGCATCACTCATAAGAAAAAAAGCAACTTTCAACTCACACTAGTTACCACATTCCTTCAAAACTCCTCAAATCTTCACCATGACTTTATACTATCATTACCCATTACCATAAAGCAACTCATCATGCTAAAAAGGATTTCATTCTTACCATAACGACTCTTACC
Organism: Solanum raphanifolium; assembly: GCA_036250405.1. Classification (NCBI taxonomy): domain Eukaryota; kingdom Viridiplantae; phylum Streptophyta; class Magnoliopsida; order Solanales; family Solanaceae; genus Solanum; species Solanum raphanifolium. The sequence goes on along the minus strand of JAJOOE010001292.1, from coordinate 14,347 downwards.
ATACGAGAAGTACACCACCATACAACATTTTCAATGTAATGCTCCCAACCTCATAGGTCACACATAGCCATGATTGGCATCACAATACGATTTCCAAATCTACCTTCATATATATACTCATAATCATATACTCACCACATCATAATAAGAATTAAAACTCACCTTTTCTTCCCTCAATCCTTGCAACATCAACCCTTCCAAGTAATCACATCTAGAAGACCACCGGACAAGGGAAAATAAAAGAGAGAGATCATAGGGAGTTAATATTTATGGTACGACACAAGAGTAATGAAGAAGGTGAAACTTCTATCGTCATATAGCCTCTTTCTCATAGATGTGTCGCGACTCACACCGATGAACAAGACTCTACTAGACGTGGCTCATGATACGTTGAATCCTAAGACCATTTTCATAACCTTATTCTTTGATACCAAGTTTGTAATGACCCGAGAGCACCCCCTAGTCATTACCGGCGTATTCGACCTCTCGGAGGTCTTATACAAGCCCTTAGCATTCGTCATAGCATTTATCATAGAAAAATAGCAGAAAATTTAAAAAAAATTCATAATATAACACAAGACATAAAAGTCACCTCATTAAACCTTTAATACAAAAATTGGAGTACTACGTCTCAAGGTAGCCATCTTAGAACATGACTACAACACAAGAGGGACACAACCCTTACAATACAAAAGAAACTACTATCTAGTACATAGAACTTAAGGAAACTCTTTCAGATAAACGTTATTGAATATTTAAGGAAACACCCGAACTTGGAAATAGTAAGCCAAGCTCATCACTTCAAGAAAAGACCCTTTAGTCACCATCACCTACACTTGGTGTAAAAGGATGAAGAAGAATTGTGTTAGTACAAGAATGCACTAAGTATGATAACCATGCAAAACATGCTTTTAAAAGGACATTTAGTTGGAAACTATGCATCATGCTGTTTTAGAGAAACTTCAAGAACATTTAGCACAATAGGAACAATATAAACCACATACATCATCATACACATGGAAACCATTCATAATAGCACATAGAGCCACTTATAACATTTTAGGCACATTCAATGCATACAATACATTACCTTCCTCTTTATCTTACCTCCTTTCCTCAAGCAACCCTTAGGGAATACTTGGTGCAATGTATCACCTTAAGGTTACCAAGGGTGAACTTACATATAGCCTCCATCAATCCAACCACATATATTAATAGAGTCATAAGCACACCATAAGACATAGTCTTCACATAGGAACCATCACCTAATACAACCCCCAAGTCAGACTAGTGCAATGTGCAAGTAGCATCCCATAATACTACTCACACCAAGCGTTCCTAGGAAGCCACCATAGACTAGGCACATCATATTCAACAAGTCATAACATCTTCATTTAACATTAGACATAAGACCAACATACTTCATAACATCATACAAGGACTCATTCCTTTACTATATCATTAGTCATAACCCATTTAGTTCATATCATAGGTAAACCACCCTCACAACCCCTTCCCAAGCTCACTTGTGCAATGTACACATGGAGTCCCATATCCCCACATATACTAAGCAAACCCATTAAGAAGTCATAAGTGTAATTCACATGCATAATCATACCTCATGTCTTGACATAAGTAAATTCAACATTAACATGCTTTCATATTACCATACATAGACCATAGTCTTCATTACATAAATAACCTAATCATAACCTCTCTTAGAGTACACTTGTGCAATGCATAAGTAGAGTCCATAGTCCTACCTACACTAAGTAACTCTTCAAGAAATCATGACTATAGCTCATATTCTTATCTTAGTTCATTTTTTAACTTTCGGGAGACATTGCCATAACTGACATAGACCATGTGAGCTACATGGAATCCGGTGTTCTGCTCCCACACGGAAAAGAGAGCGTACTACTTGTTAAAGTAGGACCTACATACATAAAAGCTATCTAGTGGATCCACTAAGCTAATACCTTCGGGGGAACATAGTTATGGAACAAGGATATTGCTACTAGAAAACCTTGGCTTACTAAGCGTGGAGGATTCCATCTCATGAGACAACATCTATGTTGGGAACCCGAACTTACCAAACGTGAAGATTCTCATGTGGGAAGTCGGACTTGCTAAACATGAATCCCCCACTCTCATTTTTCATGCCCACTCGGTGCTAAGCTCCAACTCCCATTTTAAACATCTATAAGCCTTTATTTAACATTAGTTCATAAAATAGGCTTTAGGGACTTAATCCCTCATATCATATAGCTCAAAGGTTCTAAGATAAGAATGACCTTTCACCATAGAACCTACATTATGTGAGAATGAACATTCACATAGTCATACCATATTCATAACATAGCCTAGTTTAGAGTGCAATTGAGGAAACCTTTCAAGAGACTCACTTTCACTAGATTAGCATAACCTTATTCATTCATGCATGTGTGTGTACATATGTGAGAAAGCCTTTCATATAAACACCTTTATACAACACATATTCATACCTTGCTAATCATACACTTTGCATGCATAATAAGATGTAAGGGTGCATATACATGTAGACTGTGTGTGCGCGCATATTGGTCCTCATAGTGACATATTAGGAAAAACATTGATATTGAGTGTTCTTCCCTTAAAGGGATCACAACACATTCACAATGTCCCCAATTCATGAGCAATTCACATATAAAGCCCTTACGGATTCTAGAACACACACCCACACTTCATCTTAGGAGACAAGGACACATTCAACACTGAATAGGTACTCCTAACATGTATATGATCAAACATTCATATAGGGGTCATGTAGGTAGAGGTCATTCCACAATAGTACCTAACATTATCAATCATGTAGACCACACCTTATCCCTATAATTATCATTCACACTATACTCCTCATCATCAACACACTTTAAACATCATGCTAGCATTGAGGATTTCATACATAACCTTCATAGCATAACTTCATAAACATATGCATCATAATCATCAATTCACTTCACATATATTGCCTTCAAGGCCATGATCTCGACATGCATAGATAGACAAGAAGTAAACACCTCCACCAAAAGTGGATCAAACCACACAACATCAATTCTCATACTATAGACTAGAAGTTAGGTCAACTTACCAATTCTCCAAGCCATGATCACCATGGATCAATCCTCTACAATTCATAATCAGTTGACATAGGAAGCAATAGGAATCAACAATGTAATTCAATATCATAAACATAATCTTAGTACAATTCTATAAACAAAAGGTTCAACCCATAACTTTGCCCATAAGGCCATAATCCTCAACTCATCAATATACCAACAATTCAACATGAATAAGTATAGATAATCATAAGAAACATCAATACAATCTAATCTAAATATAATTTCACCAATAGAGATCATATTCACAGTGACCCACATCATAGGCCAATTTTTGAGAATTTTGGGATCATGGGTTCTTTAAGAATTCCTTTGAAAATTATCTTAAAACCCTTAATTCCACATTAATTCATCAATAGAATGATTTAGAAAATCATTTGACAAGGAACCCATGTTTAGATTCAAAATTGAGAATTTTGGTCTTTGAATCACTTTTGAAACTCTTTGATAGAACTCCTTGAATGAGTGGTTATTCAAGAATCAAGAATCACCATACTTTAATTATTGAAGACCCATTAAATTGAAGAAGAAATCATTTGAAAACCCATCTTCTAGCTTGAGCTTCATGAATGTCTTCAATGGAGTTTTTGAGATAATCTATTTTGAGAGGGAAGGGTCAATTTGAAGAATGGGGTCTAATTTTAGGTTTTGGGATTTTAACCAACTTAAAATACCCTAAAATAGGTAGAATAACCGTTTATAATAATTCCCCAAAGTACCCAAAATGCCCCTCACTTAGTTGGACCTTTTTAAACAAGTCAAACTTGAGTTTTATTTTCGCAGATTTCGTCGGGAAACAAGTTCGCGACGCGGAGATGTTCCCACAAGTTTTTTGGAAATAAAATTCGAGACAGTAAAGTCCGCGACAAGTCCGTGACGCGGACCAAACTTTTGGCCCTTGGTGGAGATAGTTCACGACGCGAACATGCTCCCTCCAAGCACAACTTCAAGCTGCCTTGGCAGCTTGTTTGGCCAAGGTTGGGGTCTTCCTCGGGGACCCTTAGGATGGCCCTCGGGACGTCGTATCCAAATGTTTTGACACTAAAAACATTTATTACGACACTAGGGTCACCTCCATTGATTTTAGACTCCAAACAACACATAAAAACATGAACAACATACTTGAACACACCAACACGTAAAAGACTAGTCTCGAACGTCTTGGTCGTCCCTTGACGTTTGACTTCCAAACTCTTTAAAACTGACTTAAAAGGCTATTCTTCATTATTTTGACAAGTTATTAATGCATAAAACCCACGTGAGGCTCTACTTTATCCTACTTCATTTTGAGGGTCATTATAGTAAAGCCGTATAGATTCTTTATGATCTTTGCTATTTACTAAAATGACAAAATTCATAATCAAATCCCCCATCCATTACCGTATTACCCTAGACCTCACCTGACTTAGATTTTGTCCAAGTTTAGCCTAGGCTCGAAATTTCAAAGTTACTACTTAGAAATTTTGCTGGCCCAAATTCCATCCCCATTGGCTTATCTATAACGATGGGAACATGTCATTACAAAAACTTTATATATATGAAGCCTCTACTGTACAAAGATGAGCGTCGGGACAAGACCCACTATTCCTCAAAAGAACTACTCATAAAACTAGACTCTTCCAGTAGCAAGGAGGTCTCACTCAAAAGTTGACGAGTGGATGAAGTGATCTCAACAGATTCTTGTTGAGGATCCTAAGAACTATATTTGCATTATTAAAAGATGCAGGTCAAATGAAATCAGTACATTGAAAGTATGAGTATGTAATACAGTCGAATAACAAATAACTTAATGAAAGGACTGCAACAGATATAGCTATATGCTCAATTGAATGAAATAAAGGTATGAAATCATTAAAACTTTACAAAAATACCTACTCATCTTTGAACTCAACATACTGAGTGATATAATAAAAGTACACTTTTAACTCTATTTGGGAGATTCTCTAACCGACAACCATGACTATGAGCTACGTGATGATGCAACGTCTCACTCACGCTGCCAAAACTTTCATATACCGTGTTGGGATATGAAAACCTATCAACTAAGTAGATCCACTAAGCAATAAGAATTCATCTAAAAAGTATGATCATGTACCCATGTTGGCAAGACATGGTTTATGAGGATTTTGAGTTGTCTAAACTCATTCCCATATCAGTGCTCAATACTACTCCCAATAACATATATATATATATATATATATATATATATATACACTCATAGTCAAATGTATATAACATTCTCTTTTTGTAGTTTGAGATAATTGTTCAAAATATCCTCTTAAAAGAGGTAACTTCTCTGACATATCTATGAACTCATAAACTCATTTAGAAATCAAAGTTTTTTTTTCTCAAAATAATATTATATGTATTCGTGCGAAAATGAAACATTTGGAAAATACTTAGTTCTCTTGTACTCTTTCTCAAACTCCTCTTTACTTCCTCAAAAACTCAGTTTAAAATACAAATGTTGGCTTTAAATTATTCTCAAAATTTATAACTGAAAAGAGGGTTCATGTTGAAATATAGACATGAATTATACAAGTCAAGAATCTCAATAATAATATAGAAAACTAAATACATAGAACTCAAGAACTAAGAACTCAACGATACCACTCATCTCAGGAATACTCAATTCATAGGATTCATACTTAAATACAGACATGAACGAATCCACTCAAGAATCTCAATGCATAACATATAACAATTCCATAATTAGAAATAGAATTTAAAAAAGAATCAGGAACTCAAGAACTCAAAATCAACTCATCTAAAAAATACTCAAATCTAAGGATAGAACCCTAGATTACTCTTTTACTGATTTAAAAGTTGATGAACAACGTCAAACACTATGACAGCCTTACATACCTTGAAGAACAAAGTTCTTGCATAATTTTGAAGTAGAACCTGATTAGAAGCCTCGAAACCCTAGTTTAAAGGAGAACAATCAAGAAAATCTTTCTTGAGATTCTTGAATTAGTTTCTTGAAAACTCTATGGCCAATAATTATGATTTTAATTTATGATTTATAATTTTATGAGGGAATTTGAGTTTGAAATAATGAAATTCTTGGAGAAGGACTCAACTTGCAGAAGAATCTTGAAAAGGATTGAAAGAATCTTGAATGGAAGTCTTTTACTTTGATTTATCCTTAGCTTTTTCCCTTAGGGTTTGAGAGAGAAGAGAATGGGGGATTAATGTAACAACATGTTCCCGTCGTTATGGAAAATCTAATGGGGAACAAATTTGGGACGGAAACTTTTGAGTAGTAACTTGGGAATTCCTAGCCTAGTCCAGATTTGAACGAAATCTGCGTCAGAGAGGTCTATAGAAATCTGGTAATGAATGAGAAATATAATTATGAATTTGATAAAAATGAATAGATATCTAAGATGTTAAGGAACCTGTACGAGTTTATGGAACCGAATTTGGGCGAGTAGAACTCCCGAAAATGATCTTAAGGTGAATGGGTGGTTTTTGAACGTCAAGGGTTGAAGTTGTAATGTCAAATAGGATCCTAGAACTCAAATTCTGACGTTATGTCTGCGTGCAAGCCGCCAGAGAGGGACTACTATTGCCAGAGCGAGGCCGCTGTAGCAGGATGGGACTTGCTATAGCGGGATAGTCGAGACTTAAATAGGGTAACCCGCCCCCCCCCCCCCCCCCCAAAAAATGTTAATTTCTTGAAAAGTTCATTCTTTAGAGCAAAGAAACGATCAAAAGCTATTTCTTGAAGGTTTTCCACCTCTTCTAGCACTAAAGGTAAGGATTTTACTCCCCTAATCCATTGTTCGATATGTAGAACTTAGATTCTTGGGTAATTATTATTGGGGGAAGGTTTGATCTGAAGTTAATGGTGGAAAAATCCCTTAGTTGGGTATTGGGATCTTAGGTTTTGCCTAGGGTTTATAATGTTGATTGTAATCCAGGTAATTAGGCCTCGTTTATTGATCCTTGTATGAGAATGTAGAATTATAAGTTGTTCTTGAAATGATAACCAATATATGTGTATATATATTCTGTACATATCATGTTTACTATGTTGTGACTGCTTATGTATGTTTCACTTACTCGAATAGTCGTGTGATCCTACAAGTACAGTGTGGTTGTGTACTGATACTGCACTTGCTCGTTCTTTGTTGAGTATAGGGAACCTTTAGGCGGCTATTGATAGACCTTAGTTAGGAGATCAGTGATCGAGATCGGATTTCAAGGGTGAGCCAGTTCTTTTAGGCTGCCAATGAGTCATTCTTTTTGTTTAGTCCATTCTCGTCGGACTCAGACTATTATTAGATGTTTTTTATGTTAGTTAGGGTTGTACCCGTTTTAGTTAGACTTGTTGCATTTAAGATGTTTTGGAACAATGACTTTCAGGTTCTAGGAGTTAATTTCTGAAATTGTTTCGTTAGACTTTCGGAGTTTATGGGAACTCCCTATTTTTTCTTTAGACATTTAAACCTGCTTCCATATCTTTAAATGTTTTAGTTTTTGTTAATTTGGTTAGTTGGGTTGTAGTAACGGTTCTCCCACCGAAGGGTTAGTGTGGGTGCCACTCACTACGGTCTGGGTCATGACAAAGTTGGTATTAGAACCGTAGGTTCGTTGATCTCATTGTACCAAAACGATTCTAGTAGAGTTTTGGGGAACGGTACAGAGACGTTTGTAATCTTCTTCGAGAGGCTATAGGATGTTAGGAAATCTCTTTGTTTTCTCTTACTCGTTCTGTGCTATAACTTGAATCCAATTGGTATCTAGGTGATACAAATTGGTATCTGAATTTCTTTACTTGATTTCACATCTGGTTAGTCATTGATATACCATGAGTTTACGGTATTTTTAATACATTTCACTTAAGAGTTGTGTGTGTCTAGGGTCATTTTGTATTGGTATTAATGTTTTTTTATCATGTTTGTAGGAAAAAAGTTCAGACGTGGAAGTATGAGACACAGCTGAAGAATTGTGCAGAAAAAGACATCTACGAAAGTGATTCACGGACCATAGGTCCAGTCATGTTCCGTAGATGGTGATCATAGATGGACAGGCAAAGCATGAAGAAGAAATCAAGGAATTCTTGACCAAGTGTGGAACCACGACCTCAAACTACTGACCGCTGGTCGACCTACGGGCCGTCCTGCAAGTCCGTTAAACCATTCAGAGAAGGGTGTTCTAGTACCTGATTTTAAAAGTCTAAGTACGAAACTATGGAGGAGGATCTATAGACCGTGGATCGAATCACGGTCCGTCCTGTTGATCCGTCAATTGCAACTTAGAGAAGGAGATTTGAATAGTTGAAAAATTGTCTAAGTCCCAAATCACGGAAGGGACCTACGAACCGTAGGTCAGTCCACGGTCCGTAAGTCAGTGTCATCAACTACAACCGCGTCCAGAAACTTTAATTGCTTATTTTGTTTCCTTTTTAGTTGGGACTTGCTTTTACTAAATATAGGGAATGTAAACCTAGTTTTTTGGGGTTAGACCTTATTATTTTTATTCTAGATTTTGGCTTTGGAGATTAACTTGCAATTTTAGCAATTCTCAACTGCCTAAGCTCATTTCGAAGATTTTGACTTTGAAATTCAAGTTGAGATTCTCGGTTTATTCTTCTCATTACATAATTTCATGATTTATTCATCTAAAAATATGAATTGTGTTCTTGCTACTATAGGTAACTAAATCCACAACTAGGGTTGTGGGAACCATGAGCGATTAACAACGTATAAATAGTAACTAAGTAATTCTTGAATAGTGTTATTGCATGCATTGATATGTCTTTTGTTTAGAAGTCTTTTTAACATGTGCACACGTTAGAACTCGTCTTGTTGCTACTTGCCAGACCAAGGAGGTAGTTAATCAGAAAAGAATTATCAACATAGATTTAGTGTGATACTATCTCATAGTCTAATGCCAATTGGTACGAGGGTGAAAACTAAGCAATACATTGATGTGATGTCTAATATGAGGTAAAGGTAAGGGTTAGTAAATTATACACACGTAGTCGGACCAAGGTGCAGGGTGAAATTCTTTAGTTGCTGGACCAAGGAATTAGAGATACCTAATTTATCACTTTACATGTAATACACTAGGAAAGGATTACTATTACTAGGATTACCGCGTAAAGAGCTTATGGGGAACACTTACACCATAATTTCTCTCTTATCTTGATAACACCTAAAGTTTGAATCTTGTTCACTCATTGTTCACATAATTTCTAGAATTTGTTTCACAAATCCCCCCCCCCCCCCTTTAATTATTTGTTTTGGAAGTACGTTGACTAAACGAATATAATCGTAAGTTAAGTTTAAGTCTAAACCATATTCCTCGTGGGATCGATCCCAACCTCCAAGATGGGTTCTTTACTTGATAACTATCGCTTATACTTCTTTAGGGAGGTGGAATTTGAGAGTATCAAATTTTGGCGCTGCTGCCGAGGAATAAGGCTATTAGATTAAGTTTAACTACAATATTGAATTTTAGTCAAATATTTCCTAATTTTACTTTTTCTTTGTTTTTGTTTCTCTCAGGTTCCTACTCTACTGTATGCCAAGTACACAGAGCCAAGGTGAACCACTTACTCCCTATGATCCAGAATTGAACATAACTTTGTGAAGAATGTGTTATGCCGTAATTTTACTAACCTTTAGAAAAGTCATTTTTTGAAATGTTCTAAGTATAAAATAATTTTAAAAGACTCTAACAGATTAAGTCGTTGAAAATTTAGAGAAAATGAGTGAGAGGTTCTTATTTACGCTTCAAGAAGGTTTTTAAGACATTTGAAGCGTCCGCTAACACGCGGTTATCCTATGACTTAGGTTAAATATTTTTTGGACGATTTTTTTAGGAAAATGATTCAATATATATAAATAAAAATATTTATTTAGAATGTTCAATTAACTTGAGAAAATAGATTAAATAAACGACACATTTTATTTTATTTTATAGGGAAACAGACCTAAATGAAACATTTGAATTGAATGCAAGTGATTAAAATTTTAACAAACTACATTAATTAAAATTTATTTGAGTCATAATAATTTGAACTAATTTAGTCGATAAACCAAGAAATCAGTTTAAACTAGTTAAAAGTAAGGGAAAGTTTTGAATAGAAAACATTTGAATAGGTAAATAAGGGTGCAAGAGTTGATAAAATAAAATTTATTAAAGTAAACCAACACAAAGAAAATTGTTCATCCTTAGGGGAGTTCAATTAAGTTATTTAAAGTTAGAGTTAATAAAAAAAACTAGAAATAAGTAATCACAATTAAATAATCTAGAAGAATAAAGGAGAAGATAAATTTGGGCCAATTTTTGGGCCAAACTCGTTGCTGATTTGAGCTTTTGGCTCAATTCCCGTTTTTGTATAACCCTGATGTATATCAGTGTATATCAAATGTATACAACCCATTTTTCTGCTTTCTGAGACTTGTTTCAGCATCCAATTTCTTGAAATGATGAGTTCAACTTGATAGTGCTGAGTTCGGGACTCCATAGCACATCCGAAATGCAAAGGGAGTCGAATGGACTCAAACCAAAGAGGGGTTCATGCAAGGTAAACATGGAAGAAAAATTAATACTTAACTTATAGTAGAATTAAAATTCAAGGAAAGTTGAAAATATGATATATTAAATTCCAATCTTCAACTAAATGGTTAGTGGCATGCTAGACTCAAAAATGCAAATAAATAAAGAAAAAAAATGCAAGTCTTTCTAAACAAATAAATGGAACCCAACAATGACTAAACTATCAATTCAATAAGGAATGTTCTAAAAATAATAATAATAGTAAAAAATAATAAGAATTATTATAACCGACTTCACAATTACGCTAATTTTTATTTAAATTGATTAAATATCTTAACTCCTAAACTCTCATTGTTATACAAGTAACACTTAAAATCATGTGACTAAACTATTATCTTGACAATTAACACATATCATGGAAGAACACCCTTTGGCTGTAGCAGACAAAACAATACAAATGTTATTTCTCACTACCAATGATTGACACTTAACTTTACTTTTTACTTTTTTGTCAAAACAAAAGTAAAGATAATAAAGTAATGTAGTCAAATGCATGTATGAATCTAAAGCAATGTAATAAAATAACAAAATTCATGTTATCCACGGAATAGAGGACTCACAAGGAAGGGAGCAAACATGAGTTTAAATGTCTACTGATTCAAACAAATATAATGGAGAAGGAGTCCACAAGTCCAAAGTTTAGCCAAAATATTTTCAAAAAGTTGTCTCAACATTTACGAGGTATCAACAAGTTCATAAAAATCTGGAAACACCTTGAGCAAACAGAATGCATGAAACAATCTAAGAATGCAGTACTCAAAAGCTGAATTCTAACAAACAACACGAAATAAATATGAGCTCGAAAAGTCTAAAAAAAAAGAAGCTATATGGAATTTACTCATCAATCCTCATGTTAACAAGTGAGTAAATCCAAACAACTAAAATACTTAAAATGAACACAAAGCAAAATTGGGAATTTAAAGAGATAGCGAAAGCATATTACCTAGTTATGGGCAGCGAACTTGAGACGACGAGTTGAAACGAACTATTTCACCACCACGTGAAAAGAACTCCGACAAAAACTTCCGATGACAAAGAACAAAGAGCTTACGACGAAAACTCGAGATTCGAAATTCTTAACTTAGCAACTATAGAAATCAAAATTCTTCTTATGAACCTATATCACTGTGATTTTCCTCTATCTCTCTGTCTAAATGGCACCAATACCATGTATTTATAGCAAAAATAAAGGCTTGAAATCAAATAGTCGTTTGAGCGGGAGATGAGAGATTGATTGAAAATAATAAAGGAGAAAACGAGTAACAGTAGAACATGCCCCCAAAAATTCGGATTCGATGTGATACCTTCCGATTCAGATTAGATTTGGGTGAGATTTTATCTAAGCCAAAGTCAACAAATCTAACCCAAAGTCTACAATATTTGAAATTTAGAGGGAGGCACTTTCAATGGTGAAGAAATTAGGGTTCTTCGTATTGACTTTTGCGTTTTGGAGGAAGAAGAAAGGGGAGAGGGGCTTGTATTTTGTTGGAAAAGATTAAAAAGAAAGGAACGTGGGAGAGTATGCAATTATATGAAAATTTGCAGATGTGCAAGAATTAAAAGGAGGGCCCATTATATTTAAAATTTGGCAACTTTACTTTCTATTCTAATCAAATTAGATTTATGTATGACCAAATTGAATCAAATAACTAATTCGGCCAAAATTAAAATAAGATGAATAATTATCGATTAATTATTTGAGCTTCTTAATTTAAACAAGGCAAAATAATTATCAAGATTTATTCATTACTTAAAATAGAGAACTAATTTTACAAAATTATAAAATTCACTAACTCAAAGAAATAAATGCGTAATTATGATAAACATTATTTTTTAGGCTATTTATTAAATATTTATATAAAAGACAAAAATTATATAAACCAACATGTAAAATTATATAATTATTTCTGAAAAATACTAACCAAAACTAAATAGAAAGAGATTTTAAAATATATATTTTTTAGGATTTTTCAAAGACGATTATTTCAAATTGTTTGAAATTGAAGAAGCTCGATAGTTAACTCGAATTGCATAGGGTCAAAATTGGGTGTCAACAACTGCCCCCTTCTTTGGGTAGGGTCGATGAAAGAGAACCTAGGCAAATAAGATTGATGAATCCAATTTTGAACGAACCCATTTCATCTCTTTGAGAAAAAGGCTTGATATGGATTTTTGAGGAATTATGGCCAGACCCTAACATTGAATTTCCTACATATCTCAAGTTACATGAGAATTTACGCCACTTGTAGTTCGATATGCTTGATTTGACGCACGATTATGAAAGAATTCAAGATAAAGTCATTCTGATATCGAATTATGAAGAGATCGGAATGCCCGAGAATACGATTTAAGAGAGAATGTCGAAGTACATCTAGTTTTCAAAATTGAGCTTACCTAGATATCCTTAAACCTAAGGAATCAGGCTGTTTGTAGTTCCACTCGATCGGTTGAAAAGGAAATCTATTATGCTAGATAACATTCGGTTCTAGAAGAGTAACAAGTAAGTCGAGTATGAAAAAGAGGCTTGCAACCTCTTAGCCATGAATGTGGCGCGCTTCACACCCATAATTAAGAACTTACACGGAAAAAATTTCTGAACTCTTGGTGCATTGTCACTCAGATTGGAAAGTTACCTCTGGTGAAAGTGGAAAGTTTTCCGGATGCGAAAGTGGAACTAATAAACCCAACGAAATGCCCACATGCCTTTTGATATGGGTGTGGTTTGATTATGGTGGAAGTCGCTCGTCAGCTCGTGTCCTAAAAGTTTGATACTCCTCTTTGGACTATGTCCTAGTTTGCTTCTAAGAAAAGGTTCCACGTTGTGTTGCATCATTTTTGAAGTCGTCCGCACCTGTGGTTTGATTTGAGTATTCATCCTCTCGAATGCTCTAGACAAAGACTGAGATAAAACTCATTAGCGTAAAATATAATTCAAATGGAGAGATAGTGTCATTTACCAAGTTGGCACTTAATTGTTCTCCTTGAATATTTGACGTCAACTTCTTTCAGTTTGACGTAAAGCAAATAAAGCTTGTATCTCATATTTGTGACATGACTCTTCACTGTACTCTTCTTTTAAAATCAAAGTAGTCAAATAGACTAATGTAATATGTTGATGGTTTTCTTGATGGTTTGAATATGATGGCCCTCTCGGTGGCTTGAATATGCAATGGCCCTCTCAATAGTTTTAATGTGCAATGATGCCCTTGGTGGCTTGAATATGATGGCCCTCACGAAGGTTTGACTATGCAATGGCCCTCTTGGTGTTTGAAGATGCAATGTCCCTCTTGGCATTTTGAATGCATGATGGCTCTCCTGGCGATTTGAATATGTAATGGCCATGTTGGCAATGGAAGATGCAATGGCCCTCTTGGCATTTGAATATGTAATGGCCCTCTTGGCAATGACATCACCACCTCTGATGACATGATATGAAATGGCCTTTAGGCAATGCACATCACTGTGTTTGGTATCGATGTGACTTAAAAATATCCTTCAACGTTAGCCTCTTCCGATGTTAACATGATAATGAATATTTTTGGCAAGTTGCACTTCAAATTCTCTCTGATATTTGATGTGTCTTACGTGTGCCCTTCAGACATCTTTAACGCTGG
>JAJOOE010001291.1:0-28000 GCA_036250405.1 Solanum raphanifolium | reverse complement strand
CAAAAACAATTTTATTTTTTGACGGAAATTGGCCTGGGTAGGGAGTGGGCGGGGGGGGGGGGGGTTGCGTAAATGTTTAACCAAAACAATATTTTTTGTGGGGAGGGGGGGAGGTAAGGGTGGTAGGTGTTGGGTGAGGTAAAAACAATCTTAAAATTTGAAATATTTTTCAAAATATAATTTTTAACTTTTTATGTTTTTTTTTTGTTTTGGGGAGGGAGGCTGGTTTGGGCTTAGAGGTAAAAATATTTGAAATTTAAAAAATAAGAAAATTTTAAAAATAACTTTTTTTTTGGGATGAGAAATGTCGGGTGAGGGGTACGAGATAAGGTAAGAAAAAAAGATTGAAGGATGAAGTAGAGTTTTGGAAAATATTTTCCTTAATTTTGGAAGAGAAGACATTTTTCTTAATTTTGAGGAAAATAAGTTGATTTGGAAAACATTTAAACCAATCAAAAATGAGAAAATTGGAAATCCTTCATACCAAACACATCCTTAATCGCTACTTATTAAGTTTTACACCCACATCTTGCACACACACCCCTAGCTAGAAGTTTAGCTACTCATAAATGGAGAAATAAAGATTATACTCATAAAGAAAAACTCAATTTCACGCATAATCAGTAACAAAGTCGAATCCAAGCTTGAAGATGTACAAATTTGAGTTATCTTCTTGGGCAAGTAAGAACTTCTATAATGTCTATTTTCTACTACAATAAAATAGATGATAAGAGTACATAATTATGCATATTATCATTCTTTCCTTAGAACCTTCCAAAAGGAAACACTTTCACCATGAAATTCAAGTTTGCCTCCAAACTTTTGTATTTCACTTTAGCTGCATCGGTGGAACACCAATACACAACGTCCACCATTGGTTGCAACGCCGCTTTAGTGCGTCTCCTCATAGTTGAACCTATGTTTGGATCGGTGGAATGTCATGCCTAATTGTTCAACGTCAATGCTTAAGACTGTTTCTCCCTTTCTAGTTAGCAGAACGTCGATCTTCTCCTTTTGGACGTCGGTTCCTTGCCGGTGTGTTCGTTCCAAATCGTTCAATTTTCATTTTGTCAGAAATGTATGCACATGAGAGAACTAGGGCCTAAAATCTCCTCCATTAGCATTAAAACATAGAAATAATTCATGAATAAAGTTTAATAAGTTGGTAAAATAACAACTCATCAAACTTCCAAACTTGAACTATATTTATACTCATTGACACTCAACCATACACGCGATATGATATGCATAATTATACACTAAGACACAAAAACATTAAAAATAGAAGTCTCAAAATAAAACACTATATATACAAACATAACTTACAATTGATCCCACCATCAAGAAAAGGCAAAGGCTTTCTTCTTTCAAAATCATTCTCATTTTCAATCAACTTTTCAAACACAAATTTGGGACAATTTTTCATTCAAGTACAACTTAAAAGTATCTCAAGCCTATGACATCAACCTTCAAGGTTTTCCTAAGGATTTACATGAATTTATTGCATTCATGTAGCTCAACTGAAATAAAGACCTCAACATTCACTTGAAGAATGAACCACTCACACAAGAGATAATAATCTCACTTACAATTATGAATATAATATCACAAGATTATATATCATGCAATTTCACTCACGCAAAGGAATTCAAGTATACTCACATTGAACTATAGCTTTGCCCAGTATATAAATCATTATTAATGTAGATTGTTGTAACACCCCGTATCCGAAAAAGGGAAATCTACCCATTTCCAGAAGTTGCAGGTGTCAACCCACGCTGACCACCCACAATCCGTGGATGGGACCACGGACCGTAGGTGTGGTCCGTGGTTGACACACTGGCACTACCCAGAAAAGGGTTAGAATCACGGCTAGACCAACAGACCGCGGTTGAACCACGGTCTGTGGTTGAGGCCCGTGGTCCAAGACTCTCAGGTGGAAGTTTCTGACCTCCATCGACGGCAATGCAGGACGGTCCGTCGTCCTGACCACGGTCTGTTAGTGGGGTCTTGTGGGTCACAACTGGCAGTTAAGTTCAGGGGTAGTTGGGTCTTTTCCTAATTAATTAGTTTCTATACTACGTCGTTTTGTCCTTCACTAAGACCCCTATATAAGTATTTTTCAACCCCCAAATTAACCCATTCACTTCATTCTTCCAAATTCATAAAAGAAAACCAAATCTCCTCTCAAATAATTCTCTCTCTAGAACTTGGAGAAGAAGAAGAAGGATTCACCTAAGGTTTCAAGCTAAGGTCTCAATTTCTCCATTGAAGGCTAAGGTATGATAGTTTTCATCCATGGATTCCTTCTATCCATGGAGTTCCCAAATTCATCTATTTCAAAAGGTAGAATTCCCAAATTGAGTTAGCGTTTTCTTCAATTGTTATGGATTCTTTTCATTATTGACTTAAATGATTGAATTATGATCTTCTATGCATGAATTGATGAAACACTATGGTTTTATGATATTTTCCCTTATGAACCCATGTAATCCCCATGTTTTCAAGTTATAAATCATATGATGTGGGATTTTGATCTTAGAGGAAGAGTTTTATGAAATTAAGCATGTATTACTAGTTTTATATGAATTTATGATGAAATTCATATCTAACCCAAGTTTTCTAAGAATTGATGATTGAAAGTGGTTTTGAACCTCAAGAGGTAAATTATGGACTTATGCATTTTCTTATGAAATTTATGCAAATATTTTAAGGGTGCTTTGAGAGTAAAGTACCAATGATGATGTTGTTGTTGTGTTGTTGAAAGGACATTCTCATAAACACATACTAGCATGATGTGAAAGGTTTTCTCACATAGAAAGGATTCTTAGGTTGAAAGAGTTTCTCACCTAATTGAATCAAAGAGTAAGAGCTATCCTAATGAACTTAGCTTGGATTAGCAAGATGACATGCCTTTCCACGGATAATGAGAACAAGTAAGAAAATACTATTTTGTGGGATTTATGCTTAGCATCGAGTGGATATTGATGTTTAGATGGAAGCTCTCCCGTTAGTAGAGGCCGGGTTTCTAGAAGCAATCTCTTGAGATGGAAGCTCTCTCGTTAGTAGAGGTTGGGTTTCTAGTAGCAATCTCCTTATCCCTTAACTATGTGCCCCCATATGTTGATTAGCTAGTGGATCCACTTAAGCTTGAAGTTTATGGTTCTTACCTTGGCAAGTAGAACAACCCTTTTCGGTGTGGGAGACACCAGGGGATCATTTTATAGCTCACATGGTCTCTATGTTGGTTAAGGCTAATTCCCCACATTAATAATGAACTAAGGTTACTCAAGGAGTATCTCATATGTGTTCAAAGGCTTTAAAGATGATGTTAGCTTGAATTAACCATGTTTTATGAAGTATGTTTTCTAACTTTCTTATATCATGATTTAGGTTGGTCTATTGCATGTCACGAAATGAAATGTCTCTTTTAGCATGATTTAAATGTTTTATGCATGGCTATTATACTTGGTACATTATTTTGTACTAATACATACTCTTGCCTACATTTCCCAAAATGTAGGGTCTGACAGTCAGGTTCCCGAGTTCGTGGCTAGTGGTTGACTTGAGATATTTTCCGAGCTTTTGTGAGTCCTCATGCTTCGAGGACGGACTTTATTGTTTTCAATTTCTTTCATGTATTTCTCTTTTGAACATGATATATGGGCTAGACCTAATTTCATTCTATTGTATTAGATGGTTATGATGAGACAAGAGTTTTAGACTTCCGTTTTTCTTTTATAAAATGTTTTGGACTTGAACTATTATTTTACTCTAATTGTTCTATTTCTTATGTTATGAGAGCTAAGTGGCTTGTATGGAGTCCTTCGGGGTTCTATACGCCATGTTACATCTAGGGGGTACCCCTGGGTCGTGACAATTGTCAAGACTCAAAATCATCAAATACTTGTATGTTAATTTAGGCTTGGGCAAAGGGTAGGATATCATTTGGTCAAAGTGACTTAGAAACCTCCTTAATGCTATCATGTCTCATTTTGAGCATGCCACTCACATCATTAACTCATTTTCACCTTATTTCTCCAATTCAAGACATCAATCAATTATTCAAACACCCATTTTTATTTTTTGCATCATGCATATGCAAAACACAAGTTAGCACCAATTTTTGTCTTTCCTTCTTTTGTTCTTTCATCCATGTGTTTACTATGCACTAAATTTATGGTATTCTAAATACTTTTATCTCTTTTGTCTTTATTTTCTTAGTGCACCGCCCCCTCAAACTTAGGTGTTTTTTCTATATCATATTTCCATTCTTTTCTTCTCCCCCAAACTTAGGTTTTTAGCCTACAATTCATCACTAGCAATTAAGGAGATGATGGTGCTAAAGTAGATGATTCAAAAAGGTCAAGGTGGGCAACATGATGACCAAATAAATAGGTTAAGACTCAATGGGGTTGACTAGGATAAATGTCAAGGAAAGAAAAATATTGGTAAAGTGGTTAGTCAATGAGGGCCTTGGATCTTCTTCCAAGCCAAGTCTTATCTAGAATTTCCTTGAAGCATATTTTGTGACAAGTTCTAGACAATATGCAAACACAAAAATAAATCAAAACCTCACCACACATGACATTACAACCCAACAAGGTCTCAAACTAGTCTTGAAATTAATTAAGCCGGATGACTTTTGAAAACTACAATGGGTGACTTAATTTCCACTTGTAAATTACAAAGGCAAACGAAAATGTACAAGTCATGGCAAGAGATTACTTCAAATCACTTTTTCCCTCATTTTTCAAAATAGGCTCAGAGGACCATGAGCCACGGCCTGAACCAACGGACTGTCGTTGGGTCCACGGTCAGTGGATTGAGGTTCGTGGATCATGGCCTCAAAGTCTAGTCTCTGATGGAGATGACGGACGTGCAGGACAGACCATCGATCAAACCACGGTTCGTTGGTCAAGGCCCGTAGGTCGAAGGTCGGCAGTTATTCTAGGGGTAGCTGGGTCTTTTCCTAATAATTTTATCATAATACTTTGTCGTTTTGCCTATTCCTAAGACCCCAATATAAGTGATTTCAACCCTAAATTAATTAATTCACTTCATTCTCTTCAAATTCACCAAAAGAAGTTGAATCTTTCTCTCCCAAAGATATTTCTCTCTCTAGAAGGTTGAGGAAGAAGATTCAAGATAGGGTTCATGATCAAACCTTCATTCTTCAATTGATTATGGGCTTTGATAGTAAGGTATGATAGTTTTCATCCATGGATTCCTTCCATTCATGGAGTTCCCAGATTCTCCTATTTTCAAAGTTAGAAATCTCCAATGAGTTAGGGTTTTCTTCAATTGCCATGGGTTCTCTTGATTATTGAATTATGATATCTTATGCATGAATCGATGAAATACTATGATTTTATGATGACCCGTGTAAATCCCATGTTTTTCAATTTTGATGATGTGATGTGAGTTTTGAATTATGAAAAAAGATATTATGAATTAAGCATTTTCTTATGAGATTTATGTAAAAGCTTTAAGGATGATTTGAGAGTAAAGTATCAATGATGATCATTGTTGTTGTGTTGTTGAAAGTATTTCTCATAAACACATTAAATCATGATTTGTGAAAGAACATTCTCACATAGAGGATTCTTAGGGTTGAAAGGCTTTTCTCAACTAAACTATGAATCAGTGATCTAAGGAGCTATTCTAATAAGACCTAACTTGGATCAGTTACTTAATTGTACATTTCCATGGATGATGCATTATCTAGCTTGGATTGGTTATTGAATGATACATTTCCATTGATGACATATGACTTAGCTTGGATTGGCAAGATAACGTACCCTTCCATGGATAATGACTTAGCTTGGATGTGCAAGATGGTGTGCCCTTCTATGAATAATAAGAATAGGTTAAGAAAATGACTGCTCCATGGGAATTATGCTTAGCACTGAGAGGATATTGAGATGGAGGCTTTCATATTAGTAGAGGCCAGGTTTCTAGAAGCAATCTCTTATCCCTTACCTATGTGTCCCCATAGGATGATTATCTTAGATAGACATTAGCTAGTGGATCCATAATAGCTAGAAGTTCATGGTCCTTCCTTGGCAAGTAGGACACCCCCTTTCGGTGTGGGGTAGACACAAGATTCCACGTTGATACCTCACATGCCTTATATGTCGGTTAAGGCTATTTCCCACAAATAAGCAAAGTTATGATGAACCATGGTTACTTCAAGGAATTATCGTAAGTATGATTTTAAGATGTTGTTCACTTGCATTGATCATGGTTTTATGACTTATGGTTTCTAACTTTCAAAATACATGTTTTAGCTTGATCATTATATTCTTATTAAAATGTCCCTTTTTAGCATGATTTAAATGTTTTATGCATAGCTATCATACTTGGTACATTGTTTTGTACTAATGCATACTCTTGCCTACATTTTCCTAAATGTAGGGTCCGACTGTCAGGGTTCTCAGTTTCATGGCTAGAAGTTGATTTTGAGATTTTTGAGCTTTGGTGAGTCCTCGTGCTAGGAGGACGGATTCTCATTGTTTTTAGTTTCTGTTTTACTTTCAGTTTTGGACATGATGTATGGGCTTGGCCCAATTTTATTCTCTTGTATTAGATGGGTATTGTGACAAATGTTTTAGGCATCCGCTTTACTTTTATAAAACTTTTGGACTTGAAATGTGGTTTTTATCTCTTTTGTTCTATTTCTTATGTAATGATTGCTAAGTGGCTCGGGGTACTATACTTCATGTTACGTCTAAGGTGTACCCCTGGGTCGTGACAAACTTGGTAATCAGAGCACAAGGTTTAGAATAGTCCTAGGATGTCACATAAGCCATGTCGAGTAGAGTCTTGTTCATGAGTGTGAAGCGCGCCATACTTATGAATGAGAGGCTACACGATGATTAGGAAACTTCACTTCTTTCATTACTCTAAAGTCGTGCGATAGAGTTTAACTCTATAAGGTCTCTCTTCTAATGCTTATTCGATGTTCTACAGGATATGGCTACTCGTAGAGCTTATGCTAGAAAGAATGTGAAGGAGAATGTAAAATAAGAAGCTCTTCCTCAAGCTCCGGTCGACCCTTTGGCCGAGAAAGTGACTAATGTTGAGTTTAAGGCTGACTTCACTAGAATTAATCCACCGGAGTTTCGTGTTTTTAAGGTTAAGGAAGATCCTTAAGAGTTCATTGATGAGGTTTACAAGGTGTTAATGATCATGGGAGTGATACCGGTGGAAAAGGCGGAGTTGGACGCTTATCAACTTAAGGGTATTGCTCAAATATGGTACAACCAATGAAAAGAGGGGAGGCCGGAAGATGCGGGTCCTCTTGATTGGGAAAAGTTCAAAGTTGCTTTCATTGATAAGTTCTTTCCCCTTGAAATGAGGGAGGCAAAGGTGCTTGAATGCATCAAACTTCGTCAAAGAAATATGAGTGTGAAGGAATATGCTTTGAAGTTCACACAACTATCTCGATATGCTCCCACCATGATTGCCGATCCTAGGGCAAAAATGAGCAAGTTCGTTTCGGGTGTGTCCGGAATAGTGGTTAAAGAGTGTCGTACCACCATGCTTGTTAATGACATGGACATTTCTCGTCTCATGGTTCATGCTCAACAGATCGAAGAGGAGAAACTTAAGGAAAGGTCTAGAGAGACAAAGAGGGCTAAAACCAGTGATGGTAATTTCTCTCATACAAGGTCCGATGGATATGGTCGTTCTAGATTTTGACAAATGTTTTTCGGTGAAGGTTCCTTCAATGTTCCTCCTAAGTTCAACAAAGATAGGATGTCTAACTCAAATCCTCAAGGAGGGAATGGTAGTGGATCTTCATTGTGTATGTCTACTTATGCTAGGTGTATATGGAAGCACAAGGGTAAGTGCTTAGCCGGCACGGATGGTTGCTACGGTTGTGGTAAAAGTGGTCATAAGATGAGGGATTGCCCAACGGTTACAGCTAAAGAAAGAGAGAGTAAGCAAGCTCCTCCTAGTGGTTCGGGTTCCAATGCTCCCAAGCAAAACATATTCTATGCACTTCAGACTCGTGGTGAACAAAAAGGTTCTCCCGATGTGGTTACCGGTATGTTGAAAGTCTTTCAACTTGATATTTATGCTTTACTTGATCTCGGTGCTACCTTGTATTTTGTGATGCCATATGTGGCTATGAGGTTTGAAGTTCTTCCGAATGTGTTGCTAGATCCCTTTTTTGTCTCTACCCCTGTTGGTGATTCTGTTGTGGCTAAGAGGGTCTATAGAAAATGTCATGTCTCCTTGTCCCATAGAGTTACTCTTGTTTATTTGTTAGAGATTGATATGCTAGCTTTATATATTAGCCTTGGTATGGATTGGTTGCATTCATGTTATGCTTCTATTGATTGTAGAACTGGTGTAGTTAAGTTTCAGTTCCCGAATGAGCAGTAAGGGGGAAATTATATAACTAAGGGTCAGTTTGTTTCTTGTCTTAAAGCTAGAAGGATGATTTCTAAGGGTTGCATTTACTATCTAGTTAGGGTGAGGGATGTGGATTCCGAAACCCCTACTCTTAGTCGGTCCCCGTTGTTAATGAGTTTTCAGAAGTGTTCTAGATGATCTACCTGGTATTCCTCTTGAAAGGGAAACAAAATTCAGTATTTACCTTCTCCCAGATACGCAACTTATTTCTATTTCTCCTTACTCTATGGCTCCAGCAGAACTAAAGGAGTTGAAGGAACAATTGAAAGATTTGTTGGATAAGGGTTTCATCCGACCGAGTATCTCTCCATGGGGTGCTCCAGTTTTGTTTGCTAGAAAGAAAGATGGTTCCCTTCGTATGTGTTTGATTATAGCTAGTTGAACAAGGTGACCATTAAGAATAAGTACCATCTTCCAAGGATAGATGATTTGTTTGACCAACTTCAAGGAGCAAGTTACTTCTCCAAGATTCACCTTCGGTCGGGTTATCACCAATTAAGGGTGAAAGAAGATAACATTTCAAAGATGACTTTTCAAACTCGGTATGGATATTAAGAGTTTTTGGTAATGTCGTTTGATTTGACTAATGCTCCGGAGGCTTTTATGGACTTGATGAATAGGGTGTTTAGACAATACCTTGACATATTTGTGATTCTGTTCCTTGATGATATATTTATTTATTTGAGAAGTGAGGATGATCACATAAACCATTTGAGGATTGTATTGCAAATTCTCAAGGACCAACAACTCTTTGCAAAGTTTAAAAAATGTGAATTTTGGCTAAGGTCTGTAGCTTTTCTTAGTCACATTGTTTCTAGTAAGGGTATTACAGGTAGATCCAAAGAAAATGGATGCAGTCAAGAGTTAACCTAGACCTCTATCTCCTCAGATATTAGAAGTTTCTTGGGTTTAGCCGGTTACTATAGAAGGTTTGTTGAGGGGTTTTCTTCAATTGCCTCTCCATTGACAACATTGACACAAAAGAAAGCTAAATTCATATGGTCCAAAGCATGTGAGAAGAGTTTCCAAGAGTTGAAGTATAGACTTACTTCCGCTTCGGTGTTGACTTTACCAGAAGGGACTGATGGTTTTGTGGTTTAATGTGATGCCTCAAGAATTAGGCTAGGATGTGTGCTTATGCAAAATGGGAAAGTCATCACCTATGCTTTAATGCAACTTAAGATTCATAAGAAGAATTATCCTACCCATGACCTCAAACTAGCGGCGGTTCTTTTTGCCTTAAAGATTTGGAGGCATTATCTGTATGGTGTTCATGTTGATGTTTTTACCGATCACAAGAATTTGCAATATGTGTTTAATTAGAAGGATCTAAATCTTCACTAAAGAAGGTGGCTTGAATTATTGCAAGATTATGATATAAGTGTTCTATATCACCCTGGTAAGGCGAATGTGGTGGCAGATGCTATTAGCTTATTATCTATGGGAAGTGTTGCTCATATTGAGGAAGATAAAAAGGAGTGGGTACGAGATGTTCATCGATAGGCCCGGTTGGATGTTTAGTTAGTAGACTCTACCAAGGGTGGTGTTATAATTCAGAATCATCTTTTGTGGCGGATGTGAAAGCCATGCAAGGTCTTGATCAAACTTTGGTTGAATTGAAAGAAGCGGTGCTTAAAAAGTCCGTAAAGGCTTTCTCCCAAGGTGGAGATGGTGTACTTAGATATCAAGGTCGTTTGTGTGTTCCTAATGTTGATGACTTTAGGGAACATATCTTGTTAGAAGCTCATACTTCTCGGTATTCCATTCACTCAGGAGCCACCAAGATGTATTGTGATTTGCCGGAGGTCTATTGGTGGAATGGAATGAAAAAGGATATTGCGGGATTTGTGGCTAAGTGTCCTAATTATCAACAAGTGAAAGTTGAGCATCAGAAACCGAGAGGTTTGTCCCAAGATATTTATTAGCATTCCTATTTGGAAGTGGGAATATTTGAATATGGACTTCATTGTTGGGTTGCCTCGCACTTGGTAACAGCATGACTCAATTTGGGTCGTAGTAGATCGAATGACGAAATCAGCCCATTTTATTCCTGTCAAGGTTTCTTATACGACAAAGGACTATGCTATATTATACTTGAGAGAAATGGTAAAGTTGCATGGAGTGTCTTTATCTATTATTTCTGATCATGGTACCTAATTCACTTCTCAGTTTTGGAAATCTTTCCAAAATGGTCTTGGTACTCGTGTAAAGCTTAGTACGGTCTTTCATCCCCAAACCGATGGGCAAGCAGAGTGCACTATCCAAACCTTGGAAGATATGTTGAGAGATTGTGTGATTAATTTCAAAGGTAATTGGGATGACCATTTTACGTTGATTCAATTTGCATATAACAATATTTATCACTCGAGTATTAGTATGGCTCCTTTTGAAACTCTTTATGGTAGGAGGTGTAGATCTCCAATAGGATGGTTTGAGGTGGGTGAAGTTGCCCTAATAGGTCCCGAGTTGGTACATGAGGCTATGGAGAAAGTTCAACTTATTAGAGAAAGGTTGAAAATGGCTCAAAGTCGACAAAAGTCATATGTCGATGTTAGAAGAAGAGATCTTGAGTTTGATGTTCATGATTGGGTTTACTTTAAAATTTCACCCATGAAGGGTGTAATGAGGTTCGGTAAGTAAGGGAAGCTTAGTCCTCGTTAGGTAGGCCCATATAAGATTTTGAGGCATGTTGGTAGGGTTGCTTATGAACTAGAATTGCCTTATGAGTTGGCATCGATGCATCCGATTTTCCATGTCTCCATGTGGAAGAAATGTATTGGAGATCCGACATTTATAGTTCCCTTTAGAAGTTTTGGGAGTTAAGGAGAATCTTTCCTATGAGAAAGTTGTGGTTGAGATTTAAGACTGGCAAGTGAAGAAATTGAGAAACAAAGAGGTTGCTTCTGTGAAAGTATTGTGGAGGAATCAGTTAGTTGAGGGTGCTACATGGGAGGCCGAGGTCGATATGATGTCTCGATATCCCCATCTCTTTCCTTTTACTCCTACTCTAGCTTGAGGTAATGAGTTCCTCATGGTTTACTCTTTTGGTGTTGTCATGTGTTTTAGATATTCCCATGATTTCCTAATTTATGCATTTTCATGAAGAAGCTTAAGTTTTGAGAAAATGATTCAACTTGATTGATTTCTACATGTTTATGTGCATTTGAGTAGAAGTTTCATATAGACTTCATGATATGATGTTTTGAACATGCTTTAGCTTGGAGTTGATGTTTCTTCCCTTTTATAAGTGCATTGCATGCATGATAGGTTGTTAGATTTAGTTTCCACCCCTCCTATGATGTTTTGAATCTCATTCGAGGATGAATGATCCTAAGGGGTAGATAATGTAACACCTCATATTCAAGAAAGGGAAAAATAGTGATGAGTCCACGATTTGGACTCATTTAGGGATTTATTTGGATAGATTTTGTGTCCTCAAATGCTTGTTTTGTGCCGATAACTGGTGTAAAACCCTTGATTTCCAGTTATTTAGATTGAGGAACAAAGCATGGACACTAATTTGCAAAAAGGAACAAAGTGAGCTGAAAGAACGAAGAAATGAAGGTCTGGTGATCGCCGAGTCCCTTTGGCAACTCGCCTAATGGCCATTACCTCGCCTAAGGTTCAAGTGTGCAAGCTCTGAAGGAGAAAATCAAGTTGGCGAGTGAGAGGAGCAGTCGGCGGATCACCGAATGGTTCCGTGATGCAGTATTGGATCGCCTAAAGTTACAGAACTTGAGGATGCTGAAGGCCAAAGGAAAAAGGTGATGGAACTGACCAAAGGGCGAATCGCCGACCTGTTCGGCGAGCTCGACTTACTGCGCCGAATGGTCCTTCGCAGCATATTGTTGGTGACTATAAATACATTTTCAAACATTATGTTTAGTATCAAATTTTATTCTGAACATTCATGAGAGTAATTTTTGAGTTTTGAACTCTGAGTTTTTTAGACAACATTTCCTTAGCTTTGAAGAATTGAAGTTTTCCATTTTTGAGAAATTGGAAGTAGGTCTTTGAGATTCTTCAACTTGGACCTTTTTAAGACGAAATTAATCTTACCCAGTTGATGCAAACATAATTTGGTAAAAATTTCTATCTTTTTATGATGTCTAGCTAAAACCCCAATTCTTGGGGTGTGATTATGGATTGATTTAGCTTGTGGGTATTGCTAATTGTTAGTTTAAATGTTGTTTAGAAGTGATTTCATTCAGTAATTGTGGTTTAATTTAAAGGGTTGTAGTTGCAAATGCAATTCTACTTTCGTGTTTTTGGCTTCCTCGAGAGAGAGGTTTTAAAACAAAGATTACTGAATTGATGGTCTGTGGGTATTGGGTTATCATGGGTTCAGCTCGAGAGAGTGAATCCTAAACTCTTTTCCACACATTCAGCTCGAGAGAGTGAATGGACTAAAGCGAAGGTTGTTCTTATTTGCTTGCTTGTTGGTGTTTGAGAGAAACCAACTTGATTCGGGGTAAATTATTCGAGAGAAAGTTTATCCCCACTAAAGTCTAGCTTAGTCACTGATTTACAGCTATTTACTAACAGTTGCAGTCACCCACTTGTCTACCTTAGTCTATAATCCAATCACATCCCAAGAACCCATCTCATTATTGTTAAATTCGTGCTATTTGTTGTTGTTGTAGCTGATAGTTAAAATCAAAACCCCCTTACTTGACATTTGTGTCACCCCAAATTTGAATTATGTTTTTACTCATAATTGTCTATTCCTATGGCTGATTAGAACATATACATACTTTACTTTTGAATCTTAAACATGTACCACTCTCTGTGGGATTCGACCCCAACTAATTTAGTTGGGTTATTATACTGAGTAACGATCGTAGACGCTTAGAACTGGATTAAGTGTCGTTGATAACGTTAAAACTAAATGGCACCGCTGCCGGGGATTGTTCTCCATACCCTCCTCTTGTGATTGTTGATGTTTGTGGGCCATTCTCCTTCAAGAACATATCCAAAGAGTCGGTCTGGTTAAGGTTGTTCCCGTTCTCTTTTATGGGAGAAGCATGTAAGTGGCTGGCTGAATTGCCACGAGAATCAATCACTTCATTGGAAGAGCTGGTCACTGCATTTCAAGTGCGATTTTCCCTTCTTCGAAGATGATGACTCTTCGGGACAGCATTCAGAGCTTTAAGCGTTTTGAGGGTGAGCCAATTCATGAAACTTGGCTGTGATTCAAGAAGTTGGTGTTGCAATGCCCAACCCATGGTTTACCCGGCAACGTTTTACTACGGTATTTGTACCAGAGCCTTGATTCGGTAAACAAGGGTGTTGCTAACCAACTTTCTCTGGGAGGTTTAATGCAGCACCCTTATGTGATAGCAGCCCAGCTCTTGGATGGCATGACCACGATTAATTGGGCTTGGTACACTTGCGAAGATCAGGTATCCCCTCTCATATTTAAACTGACCAAGTAGCAGCTTGAGAAAGATCAGGAGAGGGACCAAAACATGGCCAAGATCATGACACAACTTGTCATTTTGTCCAAAACTGTCATGGGAGCTGGTGCTCGAAGTGTCAATGATGTGGGTGTCGGGTGTGTTAACCCTGATAAGGCCATTTGAGGCTTTGTACAATGAAGAGGTAAATTTCCTAGCCAACCAAGGCGGTTGTTATCGTTCAAACTACCCGAGGCAGGGTGGTAACCAAGGTTGGAATAGGGATGAAGGTTGGAAGGATCGTGATAGAGAGTGGAGGGACCGTAACCCCACTTAGAAAGAGAGAGACGGGGAGAAGGATAGATATGTTCCTCCCCATGAGCGCCAAAAGCCAAAGGATTCCGAGGGTGGTCGGTCGAAGGATATGCTTTCTCGTATCCTCAACAAAGTTAAGGGGTAGGACAAGATTTTGAAAGAAATGAAAGTAGTTGTATCAACCCTTAGTCAGACGGTTACCTCTCATTCTGTCTCGATCAAACAGTTGGAGACCCAAATGGGTCATATCTCATCTCATTTAAACCCGAGACATCAAGGGGGTTGCCTAGTGATACTATGGCCAACCCCAAAAATGAGGTTTGAGTGTGGACTTGCGTCATGCCGCGACGTTAACTAAGGCGCTGCTTGGGAGGCAACTCAAGTTTTATTTGTTTTAGAAATAATTGTGTGTTGATTTTTGCAGGTTGAATTATAAGATGTGTTTGATAAGTGCAGATTGATGAGCAAAAATTCCAGTTGGTGACTCGCCGAAGAGGTTGTTGAGCCCGACTTGGACCGCCGTTGGAATCAAGCAATTCTAGAGTTTGAGTCTGTAAAACTCGGCGAACCCAGGAGCAGATTGGCGATACGCCGACCATGTCAACGATCATGATCTTGTCCACCGTTTGGTCCTGTAAAACTCGGCGAGGTAAGTGCCCACTCGGCTTATCACCGAGTGGGTCGGCGAGCAAAATTTATGTCGCCGACTGCATGAGAACTGGACGGTTTTTAAAGGCCAAAAGTTCAAAAGTTCAAAATCTTTCACATTCCCTCACTTTTCAACTTTCCAAACTCATACCCGTATTACATTTTCCGTTATTTTTGTATTTTTACCTCATTTTAGTCGCCAAGTTTGTGTTCGGAGTTGGATTCTTTGCCGTCTAACTTGTCAACTTGTTTAATCGGAATATAAGGTTGGTTTTTCGAACCCTGAATTTATATTTAGTAATTTTTACTCATTTACGATGATTTTTATCTTAATGTTGTGTGTTGGGCCTCTTTGATTCGCAATTGTATGCTTGATTGCCTATTTTAATTCAAATATCTTGCCTAAGTTATCGATATCGTTGATTGCCCGATTGTTGTATGCCTTAAAATTGGTCAAAATTATTGGGTGTTGCTTTGTTGATGTTAGGTCTAGTCGGGTGAAGTCTAAGTAGCCCGTGTTTGTGCTAAATGACATATTTTACCGACGATGGAGTGTTTGACATCATTCCTAAGGGTAAAAGTTGTCAAATGACCAAATTTGGCCAAACCGAGAGAAGTCTGAGTATCCCGGGGCATGGGTGTAATGGGTCTTAGTTTAATTGAAATAGTGCATGGTTTGATTTTGTTTTTGGTGGCTGCGGGGTTGAATTTGGAAGTTGGGGTTGAGAGTTGGCACGTTGGGTAATTTGGCGAGCTTGGTCGAGCTCGCCGAACCACTTGGCAATTTGCCGAATCCCCCTTCATCGCCTTTATTTTCATGCTAAATTAGAAGTTAGGTGTTGTAACTTTTGGAGAGAAGCCTGAGTTCGCCGAGTGCACTGGGCGACTCGCTGAAAGTCCTTCTTGATCGCCCATTTTGCGCCCTTAACCCCTAAAAATACATTGTAACTTTCGGCAGGCTTGTCCTTGCTCACCAAATGTTGTCGGTGATTCACCGAAAGGCCCTTCCCTTTGTCGACATGCCATTTTTCTAAGAAAATTTTAAGCCAATCCTTTCGGCGAGCCCGATCTAGCTCGCCAAAGTGATTCGGCGACTCACCGACAGGATCGGCGAGTCTATCTGCAATCATTTTTCTGTGAATTTTCTTGAACTGTTTGTAACTTTCCTTGATGTTTTTGCAGATATGGCTAGAACTAACCTTGACATGCCGCCTCGTAAAAGAACACGGGGCATAACTATAAATCAAGGAGGAGTCAACCCTCCTAAAAAGGGAAGAGTAGAGACTCCAAAGAGAGGAAAAGGCAAGGGCAAGAGGCCTGTATATAAGGTCCCGGAGCACAACTCCAACAACAAGGAAGAGGCCTTTGACTCCCAAGTTGTATTATTTGAGTTGGAGGATGACCAGCCATTACAGTCTCGGAGAGCGGAGATCCGTGCTAGATCTCTCCCTGACTCAGCTAGAGTCCCAACAACCACATCTCCAGCAGATACAGTGCTAGCTCTGGCACCTTCTGTAGCTCCAGTACCACCAGTGGTTCCTCCTCCCCAGCTACTCAATAAACTAAAAGTTGATGGTTGCAGACTATTCTTGAAGAGAAGCTACTATCTACAGAGGGCCTAGAGGGAAAATACTCCAATGGGACACGCTCCAGTACCATAAGTTTGAGCAGTTCACCAAGCCCCGAGGCCCCTATATTCCTTCATCGGTCTGGGATTTCTATATAACATATGGTGACTTGGTACCCAAGGGCAAGAAGAAGGCCAGTGCCTTTAGACCAGTAAAGTTTGTCATGGTCAGAGGAAAGAAAGTAAGGTGTAACAGTGAGTACATTAATATTGTACTCAACAGGGATCTAGGTGCTACAGTGGCATATGAGGGCTTGCCTATTACTCAGTCTCTTGATGATTTAAAGGGATGGCTCTCACCTTTGATTTTCGACACCACCCCGAGGTGGATCGAGACAGGGGTTCCTATCGAGAAGAAGGACCTGAATATTGATGCTCGATTCTGGTTTGGCTTCATCAACAGCACCATCATGCCTTCCCAGAACGAGTCTATCCTCCGCCACCCTAAGGCAGCCTGCCTTGGGTCGATCATATCAAGGAAGAGCATTAACTTGGGACTCCTCATAGAGCAGGAGATGGCCATGAGGGCCAAACAGAGGCAGACCTCCCTTCCATTCCTGGTGCTGATCACAGAGTTGTGCCGGTGTGCTGGAGTCCTCCGAGATACGACTAGAGATATCGAGGTTACCCCTTTATCCTCTACTGACATCCGGCGTATTGAGGCCGGGTACACTCAAGAGGAGGACGATAGGAGGAGAGGAGCTCTGATGGATACATCTCCGGAGGTGGACATTGACTCTATACCTGCAGAGGCATATTTTCCTACTCTGGCCTTCGGGTCATCAGGTACATCTGCTTCCACTTCTTCCTCCCATTCCCCCGGTACCTCTACTACAACCCAGCCCAACAGAATTACTCAGGCTATGATCCTAAAGATGGGGCACTTGGCTCATTCAGCTGATGTGAGGGCTACCCGAATAGAGGCATTTGTCCCATGGATGATTGAGAGTGCCATCATTGTTGCACTGACCCCCCCTCCGGACTTCTATTGATAATTCGACGGCGAGAGTCACTACTTGTGAGAGAAGACAGAGGGAGTCTTCTGAGGTTACGGCTATGAAAGTTGAAGTGGCAGATCTGAGAAAGGATGTAGACTATCTCAAGTCTACAGACTTCACTTCACTATTATAGGCAGCAGATGATGTAGATGCCCCAGAGATTTCTGTGATTCCTCCGAAAACCACCGTAGACGTACATAGAGATGGCATAGCAGATGATGATTCAGAGGCAGAGACCGACGAGGAGCAGATAAAGGTGAGAGAGGAGAGCATATATGGAGACCTGCCAGATCTAGAGGAGATGACTGTACGGTCGGTGATCCAGACATCATTGATAGAGACGTCCATGGCACCTCATAATGGATTCGGTACTGTTGATGTGACTCTGGGTACTGAAACCCAGGTTCAAAGTACTACACCAGGCACTGATGCCCCGACAGATGGAGTGACTGTGTAGACAGGATTTTTCTTTATCTACCTCTCTGTCTTCTTTTATTGACTTTTTGGATATTTTCTTGCATTTGAGGACAAATTTCTTTTGTTTGTGGTGGGGTGAGGTATTTCCATACCCTCATCTTGTGATTGATGATGTTTATGAGCTATATATTGTGTTTTGATACTGCTTTTGTGGATATTTGAGCTTGTGGCTCCTTGTTTTAATTATAAATGATTTTTGGACCCTTTCAAAAAAAATTGTACCACCTCTTGATTGTGTTTGAATGTGGTTGTTCTCTTGCAAATTTGAGTATCGGTCTTGATCAATATCGATGACTTGAATAGTGCTCATAATCGAACACAAATGAATGTGCAGCTACGATGAGGTCAAATGAAGTTGCATAGGCAATATGTGAGCTCGTTGTGACTAGCCAGTTATCAAATTGAGTCTCTTGTAATGAACATTGCACACTAGCGAAAGTGTGGAGTCTTGTTTGACTTTGGTGACAATGCCTTGTGTGATGAGCTTCCCGTGAACCATGTGTGATGACACCTAGAATTTGCCCCGTTGGTCCGGTTGAACAAGTGATGTGAGCTCTTGAAATGATCTTAGGCAACAAATTTTAAATAGTGAAATAATTTGACATTATACCTCTTTTGTGGCCTACCTTGTGAGTGTGTGATCTTTGTTTGAGCACCCTTTGAGCCTTACCCCTTTTCTTAGAAGAAACTTGAAGCAAATTGTGACCTTTATTTATTCCTTCACCCTTAATCCTCATGAGATGTGATTGGTTTGAATAGCCAACTTAGGACAAAAGCCTAAGTTGGGGGTGTGGTGAAAAGAGAAGGTAAATCAAGAAATGCAAAGAACTCTCCCTTGATCCATGGTTGTGAAAAATATGGAACCCCTCCATAAAAATAAAAAATAAAAAGAATGAAAAAGTTTTGAAATAAAGTTGCTAAACGAAATGGGGTGTCCAAAGTTTCATGGAAAAGGAATAATGGGGTGACTTATGAGCATAAATGAGAATGAAGAGGAGAAGGAAAGGAAGTGTTGTTCACACCACATTTCATGAGGATAGCATCCATTGAGCCTAAATGATCATACCTTTACACTCAACCCCATTACAAGTCCTGAAAAGACCTTTTTGATATTGAGTGAGCTAAAACAAGTGTTGATTGGAAAATAAGGGCAAACCTATGGGTGAAATCATACATTGTGTTCATCTTTGTGAGTGTGAGTGTTGATTGTGATTTCGGAGCTATTAACGGTTGAACCTTAGTGTGTGAATATGAAATCATCTTTGTGTGAGGGCATTTGAGTACCTTTGTTGAGCTTGAACTTGCATTTGAAGCAAGTACAGTGAACTTGAGAATCTTTGATAATGGTGAGTCACAACTTGAATCTTTGAGTGCATAATGGATCCTTGCATGAGTAAGTTAAGTCTTGTTGTGTGCATTCATGATTGAGTCTAGTGTAGCACTGTTTGAGGCATCCTTTCTGAACTGCTGAACTTGAGTTTTACTTGAGGACAAGCAAAAGTTTAAGTTGGGAGTGTTAATGAGTCCATGATTTGGACTCATTTAGGGCTTTATTTGGATAGATTTTATGTCCTCAAGTTCTTGTTTTATACGAATAACTGATGTAAAACCCTTGATTTCCAGGTATTTGGATTGAGGAACAAAGCATGGACACTAATTTTCATAAAGGAACAAAGTGAGCTGAAAGAACGAAGAAATGAAGGTCTGGTGATCGCCGAGTCCCTTTGGCGACTCGCCTAATGGCCATTACCTCGCCTAAAGTTCCAGTGTGCCAAGCCCTGAAGGAGAAAATCAAGTTGGTGAGAGAGAGGAGCAATCGATGGATCACCGAATGGTTCCACGATGCAGTGTTAGATCGCCCAAAGTTACGGAACTTAAGGATGCTAAAGGCCAAAGCAAAAAGGCGATGGAACTGACCAAAGGGCGGATCACCGACCTGTTCGGCGAGCCTGACTTACTACGCCGAATGGTCCTTCGCAACATATTTTGGCGACTATAAATACATTTTCAAACATTATGTTTAGTATCAAATTTTATTCTGAACATTCATGAGAGTAATTTTTGAGTTTTGAACTCTGAGTTTTTTAGACAACTTTTCCTTGGCTTTGACGAATTGAAGTTTTCCATTTTTGAGAAATTGGAAGTGGGTCTTTGAGATTCTTCAACTTGGACCTTTTTAAGACGAAATTAATCTTACCCAGTTGATGGAAACACAATTTGGTAACGATTTCTATCTTTTTATGATGTCTAGCTAAAACCCCAATTCTTGGAGTGTGATTATGGGTTGATTTAGCTTGTGGGTATTGCTAATTGTTAGTTTCAATGTTGTTTAGAAGTGATTTATTCAGTAATTGTGGTTTAATTTAAAGGGTTGTAGTTGCAAATGCAATTCTACCTTCGTGTTTTTGGCTTGCTCGAGAGAGAGGTTCTAAAACCAAGATTACTGAATTGATGGGCTGTGGGTATTGGGTTGTCATGGGTTCAGCTCGAGAGAGTGAATCTTAAACCTTTTTCCACACATTCAGCTCGAGAGAGTGAATGGACTAAAGCGATGGTTGTTCTTGTTTGCTTGCTTGTTTGTGTTCGACAGAAACCAACTTGATTGGGGGTAAATTGTTCGAGAGAAAGTTTTTCCCCACTAAAGTCTAGCTTAGTCATTGATTCACAACTATTAACTAACAGTTGCAATCACCCATTTGTCTACCTTAGCCTATAATCCAATCACATCCCAAGAACCTGTCTCATTATTGTTAAATTCATGTTATTTGTTGTTGTTGTAGCTGATAGTTAAAACCAAAACTCCTTTATTTGACATTCGTGTCACCCCTAATTTGAGTTATGTTTTTACTAGTAAATGTCTATTCATATGGCTGATTAGAACATATTCGTACTTCGCTTTTGAATCTTAAACGCGTACCACTCCCTGTAGGATTCGACCCCAACTCATTTAGTTAAGTTATTATACTGACTAATGATCGTAGACTCTTAGAACTGGATTAAGTGTCATTGATAACATTAATCAAATAGCAGTTTTCAAAATTTCATGGTGCCATCCGACGGAGGCCAACCACGGTCCGTGGACTGAACCACGGACCGTAGGTCTGGTCTGTGGATTAGCCACCCAAATAGGCTCAGAGGACCACAAACCAAGGCCTAGACCAACAGACCATCATTGGTTCCACGGTCCATGGATTAAGTTCTGTGGATCATGGCCTCAAAGTCTAGTCTCTGATGAAGACAACAGACGTGTAGGACGGACCATCGATCAAACCACGGTCCATCGGTCATGGCCTGTAGGTCGAAGGTCGGCAGTTATTCTAAGGACAGCTGAATCTTATACTAATTTTTTTATCCTAATACTATGTCATTTTGCCTATGCCTAATACCCACCCCTATATAAGTGTTTTTAACCCCAAATTAATTCATTCTCTTCAAGTTCACCAAAAGAAGTTTAGTCTTTCTCTCCCAAAGATATTTCTCTCTCTAGAAGGATGACGAAGAAGATTCAAGCTAGGGTTCAAGATCAATCCTTCATTCTTCAATTGCTTTTGGGCTTTGATAGTAAGGTATGATAGTTTTCATCCATATATTCCTTTCATTCATAGAGTTAACAAATTCTCCTATTTTCAAAGTTAAAAATCCCCAATTGAGTTAGGGTTTTCTTCAATTGCCATGGGTTCTCTTGATTATTTATTTAAATGATTGAATTATGCACTCTTATGCATGAATTGATGAAATACTATGATTTTATGATGACCCATGTAAATCCCATGTTTTCCAATATTGATTATGCTATATGGGTTTTGAATTATGAAAGAAGAGATTATGAATTAAGCATTTTCTTATGAGATTTATGTAAAGGATTCTTAGGGTTGAAAGGTTTTTCTCAACTAAACTATTAATCAAAGATCTAAGGAGCTATTCTAATAAGACCTAACTTGGATCAGTTACTTAATTGTACCTTTCCATGGATGATGCATTATCTAGCTTGGATTGGTTATTGAATGATACATTTCCATGGATGACATATGACTTAGCTTGGATTGGCAAGATGAAGTGCCCTTCCATGGATAATGACTTAGCTTGGATTGGCAAGATGACGTGCCCTTCCATGAATAATAAGAACAGGTTAAGAATGACTACTCCATGGGAATTATGCTTAGCACCGAGAGGATATTGAGATGGAGGCTCTCATGTTAGTAGAGGTCAGGTTTCTAGAAGCAATCTCTTATCCCTTACCTATGTGTCCCCATAGGATGATTGTCTTAGATAGACATTAGCTAGTGGATCCATAATAGCTAGAAGTTCATGGTCCTTCCTTGGCAAGTAGGACACCCTTTTTCGGTGTGGGATAGACACAAGATTCCATGTTGATACCTCACATGTCTTATATGTCGGTTAAGGCTATTTCCCACAAATAAGCAAAGTTATGATGAACCATGGTTACTTCAAGGAAGTGTCATAAGTATGATTTTAAGATGGTGTTCACTTGCATTGATCATGGTTTTATGACTTATGGTTTCTAACTCTCAAAATACATGGTTTAGCTTGATCATTGTATTCTTATTAAAATGTCCCTTTTTAGCATGATTTAAATGTTTTATGCATAGCTATCATACTTGGTACATTGTTTTGTACTAACGCATACTCTTGCCTACATTTCCCCAAATGTAGGGTCCGACTGTCAGGGTTCTTAGTTTCGTGGCTAGAGGTTGATTGTGAGATTTTCGAGCTTTGGTGAGTCATCATGCTTCGAGGATGGATTCTCATTGTTTTATGTTTCTCTTTTACTTTCAGTTTTGGACATGATGTGTGGGCTAGGCTCAATTTCATTCTCTTGTATTGGATGGCTATTGAGACAAGTGTTATAGACTTCTGCTATACTTTTATAAAACTTTTGGACTATAAATGTTGTCTTTATCTCTTTTGTTCTATTTCTTATGTAATGAATGCTAAGTGGCTTGTATTGGGTCTTTCGGGGTTCTATACGCCATGTTACGTCTAGGGTGTACCCATGGGTCGTGACAATAATACTCGTACCGTTTTCTTGATCTGTTTTTATTTAACATACGAACGTTAGATAATATAGAATTCAATCCTTTAGCTAATATAAGGAAAGTATCTTGTGGTATTTCTTTATAATTTCTTAGAGATGTTATGTATTCTATTGTCGAACCACTGTTAGAAACTTATGCTCCAGCCAATTAAATAGGCTGAAGAAAGGCATGGAGGAGTGAATTGCTTGAATATGCTTTTGTGGATAGAGGAGAACAAAGGCAAAGGCCTTTCATGCAAGGAGTCTAAGGAGATTAGGAAATGGGAAGTCAATTGACGTCACACGATCCATTGCACAGTAATCTCATATATACTCAAGTATTCATAGGTAAAATCTTATATGCCTAGGAATCACAATTATTCCCCACTTCTTTCGAACTTAGGCCAATATATCTCAACTAGTTCTCCCGAACCTTTCTAAGTTGCAACACAATTAATCCAATTATAAGCATTCAAAGGATATCACTATCTCTAGCTATAACCCAATAAATGATTAGTTACACCTAAAATTAGCACTACTCAATCATTCTCAACCTCAATTGACTCTTTCATGCTCAATCAAGTTAAATGGGGTATTCAATTAAAGCATGGAATTGAACAGATAATAAAAGATCCATTTCATATATGGGAAAACATTCAATTAATTACAAAAGCAAAAAATGAAAATCAACAAACCATCAAATGTCTATTTCTAGCACAAAACTCAAATCACCAATAAGCAATTAGACCCACAATTTAAGAATTACAAAGCAAGGAGTTGAAGAAACAACAAAAAATAATTACAATCAAGCATTCAATCTTCACTGAAATGGTGAATTGCGAGGAAACTTGCTCTTAAGGCTAAAGCCCAAGCTGAAAGTGTGGAATAATTGTTTAAAAATATCAAAAAAAAAAAATTGTTCTCCAAGATCAGCTCCTCTTCAGCTTTTGTGAGAACTTGGGGGTAAAAATATGAATTTCCTACTTTTCCCTCCTAAACAGTGTCTTGACTGTCCCTAAAGCGGACATTGAACTACTAACATGATTGTTGACTACCGCTAAAGCGGTCAAAGCAGCCGCTAAAGTGATTGTTGACCTTTCTTTGCTCTTCGCTAAAGCAGTTGAAATGACCGCTAAAGCGGAAGTTGAGTTATGTGGACCTCTCGCTTAAGCAGACTGCGTGTGGTCACTAAAGTGATCTTGACTTCAGTTGGCCTTCTTGATAAAGCAAACAGATGGTCGCAAAAGCAGATATGCCTCCTATAGACTCTCTCACTAAAGTCGTCAGAGTATGGCTGCTTAAGCGGCATTTGACCTTCTGTTGACTTACCGCGTTAGCGGTCCTTGGTCGCGTTTGCGACATCAGAGGGCCATTTACAATGTCTACAAGTCCTCTTTAACCACTTTTATCTTCTAAATTTCATTATTTTCCATCAAACTTCTTGTACACCACAAATACATGTAACAAACATCAATCAAAGGATAATTAGCCCCATTCTCTACATAAGTGACACAAAATCATAAGAAAAAATATATAAATGAGTCAAAAATCCCTGACTCTTAATACCCTCAACTTAAAGACTTCTTTTGTCCTCAAGCGAAAAAAAATCCAAACCACAAGAGGCAATTAATTAAAGGAAATCACTCTTCAACTTCAACTAAGAATCATGATTATGACTTCGATTGGTAGTAGAAATTTGTTAGTGAGCAAGTGATTCTTTATCTAAGCAACTCCCTCGATTTCAAGCATACTTTTGAAAACACAAAAAAAATAATCAAGAATGATCAAGTAACAACACTAATCCTCAAAAAGTGACTAAAATTCACTAGTCAATCAAATAATCTCCCTTGACTCAATTTTAGAATCTATCAACTTCACCAATCCATCGTATTTTATCTTCAAAATTTCATTATTTTTCATCAAACTTCTTGTACACCACAAATACATGTAACAAACATCAATCAAAGGATAATTAGCCTCATTCTCTACACAAGTGACACAAAATCATAAGAAAAAAAATATATAAATGAGTCGAAAATCCCAAACTCTCAATACCCCTAACTTAAAGACTTTTTTGTCCTCAAGCGAAAAAAATTTCAAACCACAAGAGGCAATTAATTAAAGCACATCACTCTTCTACTTCAACTAAGAACCATGATTATGACTTCGGTTGGTACTAGAAATTAGTAAGTGAGCAAGTGATTCTTTATCTAAGCAACTCCCTCTATTTAAAGCATACGTTTAAAAACACAAAAAAAATTCAAGAATGATCAAGTAACAACACTAATCCTCAAGAAGTGACTAAAAATCACTAGTCAATCAAATAAACTTCCTTGACTCAATTTTAGAATCTATCAACTTCACCAATCCATCGTAATTTGCATGTCCTCACAAGAAAGAACATCCCAAAAGACTTAGAAAGTATTTGCATAACAAGCAACAAAAGCACAAACGCTCACCCTCACAAATAACGTCTCAATAATACAAGTACCATGACATAGTCTTGCCCTTATTCTCAATCATCATTGGCTCAAAAACAATCAGTAGGACATCATAAATGACTTCCATCAAGCTTGTAATGTAGGCTTACGGAAGGTTAGGATATCATTTGGGTAAGAGTGACTACACCCTCCTTCGACACTACACACAACTGTTGACACCCAATTTTGGCCTAACATTTTTAAAATTCGTAACTGTTAAGTTTTATTTATTTAATAGTTCAAAATGCATTGTTTATAATTTTAAATAAGTTTATCGATAACTATTCTTATTTGTCAAAATTTAGGATATTTTTCAGTTAATTTTAATTACATTATTTTTTGTCACATCTGGTTGAATACGTGTTTAAATATTTTTTCATTTTGATTAAATCATTAGTTCTGTTAATTTGCATTTTTTACATGTCATTAGTTACGTACATTACATTTTTTAATATTTATTTTATTTGTTACATTTGTTAATATTCATTTTGGTATTTTGCACAGTTTAGAAATTCATTCGAATATGACTAAGATTTCATACATAGATATTTTATTAGCTAGTGGTATTGTCCCGTGATTTTTGATAGTGGTATTGTACCATAGGTGATTTTTGATTTTCTATTTAAGTTATTTCTTAGCCATCAAGTTAGAGGGTGATGAATTATTTTTTAGATGAGATTGTAACTTTTCAGATTTTTTCAAAATAAGGTTCACTAATCATTAATTTTCCAGCTGTCACCACCCCGAAATCCGGCGAAGTTCCGACAACCTCAAAACCCCCCATTCATTTTCTCCTATTTCTCGGTGAAAACTCGTGGGAAACACCACCAAACCGAGCTATTAACAACAACAACAAACAACGACCAAAATAACACCAAAAACCATTATTCTCCAACAACCAGTAACAAACCAGCTACCAACAACCGCCACTGTTCACCCATTTCCTCTTGAACAACAAAACCATCACCCCATTCTCAAGAAACAGCAGCAAACCCAAAACCCCTTTCCATTCTCCTTCTTCTCTGACCACCACATCACCGGCAGACCACCGAAAACCACCAAAATCCCCATCCTAAACGAGCTCGCGACCACTCTCCTCCACCAAATCTCACTCCAAACCGACCAAACAACTACCAAACAGCCATTTGAAACAGCAAACAAAACCCCATCTCCATTCCCATTTTTTTCGGCAAAACCTCGACCCATTTTCCCCTTTCTCGTTCCCAACAACAAATCAATCCCTTCCCCTTTCCCCCTCTACGATTTTTGTTTGTTTTGTAGATGTTAGATCTCCATCTCCTGTGTAACGCGAGCTCAAAGTTTAGTTGGACAACGAGCTGAATCAAAGCTCTATGCTCCAACAGTGAGCAACCAACTCGCCATTAATTTCCTTATTGCTTCAGTGTTCATATTGAAATGACATTGCCTATGCTCTTTTAGCATTCAGGTGAGCTTTCCCTTTATTGTTATTATAAGAAATTATCAATTTTTGGTGTTGTATAGTTTTGATTGCTTTTTCTCTATGATTAATTTTATTATTATTGTTATTATTACTTGTTGATATTGTGGGTTTGCCTTTGTTTTATATTATTATTTCATTTAAGTTTGGTTTAATGTGTTATTTAGTCAAAGTTAGAGTATTTATGTTCTACTTTGGTTACATTTTGATATCTCTATCTATTATTTTTTTTTTATATAGAAATGTGAAGAGAAGGACAACCAAGGGCAGTTTCGAAAATATTACTATATTCAAGGGCAAAAGAGTAATTGGTTTATACAAATTTATTACAGTTAAAAAATAAAACCTCTAGAAGCATCTTTCTTTTTCCATTACTGAGGAGTCCCGATCTTACTGCTCCCTTCTCCTGTGAAATGCTAAACTTTCTCGCCTCCTCTTCACAATTGTAATAGGTATGTTTAAATTTTAAATTTGTGTTTCCAAATTTAGCTTTATTGTTGAAAATTCTCAGTTTTGACAGTTTTTTGCATTCTCTTGTAAGTGTTTCTGTTAATTTTTTCTTTAATCTTCTCCCAATTCTTTTCAGATTTCTCTACATAGATAAAGATTAGAGTTCCAAAACTTTTTGTTATGCGTGAATGTAGCTTATCAAAGCTACTAGAGATTTCAAGTTTAGCTTCCAAGAATGGTGCTTATGTAATATGTTGCTGATTCAATATCTAAACAAAAAGTCAGAAAGTAATCTTCTTTAAAAGAAAATTCTTCTGGCAAGAAGTAATCAACAATTTGGCATTCGGTTGCAAAGATTTTTTGAGCTGAAGTGTCTGTAATTATTTTTCTATTCAAATGTCAATATTAATATAATATATGTGCTTCCTAATTCTCTATTAAATATCAATCAAGCAATTCGGCACTTGACACTCGACACTCGTCAAGTTCATTGTTTGAGATATTGTTGTAACTTGTTCTTTCAGCATATATGAGAGCCTTCCGAAAATCGACCCTTTACTGCTCTACTTGTGCTCACAAGTAGGCATAAGGCTACACACACACCATCCTAAACATATAGAAATATATATTATGTTAGCATTAGTTTGAAGCAGTTTATGTCTTCTATAACAACAACAACATACCTAGTGAA
>JAJOOE010001290.1:0-30912 GCA_036250405.1 Solanum raphanifolium | reverse complement strand
AAGACTTTATAAGTCTTTAATTTAGGATTTAAATACTTTTGAATGTTATTTTAAGTTTGTTATTTTATGTTTTGTTTAGACTATTTATAATTGTGTGTGTTTGATTGGGCTGAATAGTGTAGAATTAAATTGAATTGAATTTGCAGGTGGGTAGCAGAAGCTGAGTACTGCTATTGTCAAAAATATTGCAGAAAAAGCGACGGACAGCGTGGTTTAGTCCGTCGCTTTTTTGAGTTTTAATTTTTTTTAAAACCCAGAAAAGCGACGGACAACGTGGTTTTTTCCGTCGCTTTTTTAGGTTTTTTTAAAAAAATTCCATAAAAGCGACGGACAGCGTGGATTTTTCCGTCGCTTTTTTGGGTTTTTAAAAATAGAATTTCCAGAAAAGCGACGGACAGTGTCCTTTTATCCGTTGCTTTTCTGGGATTTTCAAAAAATAAATTTTCAGAAAAGCGACGGACTGCGTCGCCCTGTAGAAATTAAAAAAAAAAATTTAAAATAAAGCTATGGACTCTGTCACTTTTTTTAAAAAATTGAAAAAAAAAATAGTCGAAAAGCGACTCAGTCCGTCGCTAAAAGAGACGCAGTCCGTCGCTTTTTAGAGACGCAGTCCGTCGCTTTTTGAAAAGCGACGAGCTAAAAAGCGACGGAAGTGACTGCGTCGCTTTTCTGTCAATTTTTACCAAAAAAGCGACGCAGTCCGTCGCTTTTGGCCGTCGTTTTTCGACAATTTTTTAGTAGTGTTAAATCTACCTTGAATTTGAATTATGAATTTAAGGTTATAATTCATGTTATGAATGATCTCTCGATGTTTAAATGTAGTTTAGAGTGTGGATATCAAGTAGAAAACATAGGTACGATTCGAGGGAACTCACACAGAAAGAAGGACAGAAGAGTAGGGAACCTGGCGACCCTAGCGCACTGAATGGCGTGGGGCGCCAACCCCTGAACTACTGAAGGTGGGTTGGGGAGCATTGAGTGGCACGGAGCTCCAGGCCCCAAACTACAGAAACTTATTTGGGGAGCACTGAGTGGCGCGGCGCCCCATCCCTTTTCCCATAATTTTGATGAATTTTCTTTCTTCATTTTCATGTCTAACTCCTCTAGAATCGAACGATTCCCCTCAAACTCTTATGGATTCATATACCCAACATAATTACAATGAAATCCACCCTAAATTACTCAAGAACAATACCCAAACACAAGATCCTCATCGCAAGAACTCAACGAAACCTCATACTTAAAGAATAGATCACAAACTTCAAGAAACTTACCAAGAACTCAAATTTATCAATAATTATGGATGGATTCGAATATGTAAATCATGATTGGCGTGTGGGTGAACGAACCCAACAATATGAAAGCTTACATACCTCGATTTGGCGAAATCCCTCGACAAATCTCCCGAATCTTGACGAACGCCTTGAACTTTTCTCCTTTTCTCCTCTTCTTGAACTCCTCTCAAAACCCTAAGCGTATTTGGGATTATGAAAACTGATCCAAATCATATTTGACCACAAAAATATTACTAAATTAGTTTTAAGCTAATGGTGTAAGGAAAAGACCAAAATACCCCGCACTAATTCGGGTAACTTTCCTTAACCGGACAGGCTAACTTGAAACTGGCATATCTCCCTCACCCAAACTCAAAATTTAGCAAACTTGGTGGCGTTGGAAAGAGGATGCCAAGACTTTTCCTTTGATATCTTATGGGTCATTTAATTCATCATGTACTGAAAGTTATGATCGTTTGAAGTTGACCCAAAACTCATAACTTAGCATAACTTGCAAAATTTTCAATTTGGCTCTTTCCAAATTAGTTCTTTCTATTTGTAGCTCTTTCTAAGGCGGTATGTTACAAATTGAGAAACCATCAGGTTGCTCTACATAGATCTCTTAAACAATATAACCATTCAAAAAAGTCGATCGGACATCAAGCTTATAAATCTGTCGAGAACTGTGAGATGCAAATGCAAGAATAATCTTGATTGTGTCATACCTTGCTACTGTAGCAAATGTTTCTTGGTAATCTAGCCTTATGTTAGAAATTTCTCCATCAGGATTGAGTTTTGTCTTGAAAATCCATTTTACACCAATCACTTTGTAATTTTTAGGCCTGTCAATGAGCTGTCAGGTTCCATTCTTCTCGATCATGTCTAGCTCAGTTTCCATAGCTCTCCTCCATGCCTTTGAGTCTTGTGCTTCATCATAGCTTGTTGGATTAGAAATATCAAATTATACCACCGATAGACATATTTTAAGGTTCGGGTTCCCCGCATTAGTATATCAT
This sequence comes from Solanum raphanifolium, assembly GCA_036250405.1. Classification (NCBI taxonomy): domain Eukaryota; kingdom Viridiplantae; phylum Streptophyta; class Magnoliopsida; order Solanales; family Solanaceae; genus Solanum; species Solanum raphanifolium. The sequence goes on along the minus strand of JAJOOE010001290.1, from coordinate 28,622 downwards.
CCACTGGTTCATCTTCCGCAAGATGAGGATGCTCTTTTGAAAATAAATTAGAAAAAAAGTCTTCTTATTTTTTCAATCCCAACCAGCTGCTTCATCAAACTTCATTTCTCGACTAAGAATTAGTATTTGTTTTCAGATAGAAAATCATGTATCCTTTGAATGAACTATAGCCCATAAATATGATATTTTAACCCTTATTGTCCAGCTTATTCTCTTTGTTTCTAGAACTCAATAATAGCATATACACCCACAGATTCTGAGATGGTGTACTGATGGTTTTTTCCCACATCAACCTTCATACGGAGTCATGTCCTGCAATGGCTTAGTAGGCAATCTGTTCAGCAAATATACTGAGGTATTGATTGCCTTCGCCCAAAACTGATTTGGGATCTTTCTTTCAAGCAAAAGACACCTGGTCATCTCTATTATAGCCATGTTCTTCCTTTAAGGCACACCATTTTGTTGTAGAGTGTATGGTAATGTCAAATGTCGTTCAATACTTGTGATATTACAAAACTCCACAACTGACCAGAAGTATATTCTCCTCTATTGTCAGACCTTAAATCTTTAATATTGAGATTACATTAATTTTCTACTATAGCTTTAAATTGCTTAAAAACATCGAAGACTTCACTCTTCAGTCTAATGAAATAAATTTAACACATTCTAGTGTAGTCATGAATAAAGAGGAGAAAATATTGTTTACCACTCAATGAATCTGTTTCCTTAGGCCACAAACATTCGTATGAATGAGCAGAGATTTCTAGTTAGCTCTCCATACTTGATTTACTTGAAATGGAAATTTTGTTTGCTTTCCCTATTGACAGGTTTCACAAACATGAGCATTAGAAAGAAATTCAGGCATATTTTCTACTAGCTCCTTTTTTATCTCTGCGATGCTTCTTAGATTGAAGTGACCAAACCTTTTGTGCCATAGATTTTTACATGTTTGTGAAGTAATAGTGTAACCCTGCTCAGTTATTTTCTCCCAATCAACTGAAAACATTCTATTACTCATCTTGAAATAAAATAACTCTACTCTAAAAGGGTCAGAAACAACACATTCATGAGTCTTAAAATGCATAGAATAATTATTTTCAAGCATTCTTTCAATACTCAATAATTTTGACTCATATCTGGTATGTATAGACCATTAGGAATACTTTTGATACTTGATATTGTTGAGATAGACATTGTACCTCTACCTTTGATTTCTACAGCCTCAACGTTTCCCACTTTTACTTTGGATTTGTAAGTATCATCAAGGAATTTGAACTTTTCAGCATCATTGCATAAGTAATGTGTGCAACCACTATTAAGAAGCCACTAATTAGAGGATTCTTTGATTTTTGAAAAGTATGAAACTGCAAAGAGTTGCTCCTCATGTGCATCTACAACTTCTACTACTTGTCCATTCAAAGCTCTAGAGGCCTTTGTTCTTTGATTTACAAACCTTGGATATGTGCCTCGTCTGTTTATAGTCGCCACATATTGCATCATCTCTCCACCAACAGTACTTCTCCATATGTGCAATTTTTTTTGCAATGTTTGCATAGAGGAACTTCTACTTCACATCTCAACTATTGTTTCCTCCATCATGCTTGCCATTATTCTTTTGGTTGAACTGTTGCTTTCCTTTATCAAAATTTTGCTTTTGTACAGAAAAAGCTCCTTCAGTAAACTTTTCCCGTCTCATAGTCCTTTGCTCTTGTGCTTGAAAAGCACTCATTAGTTAACCTAATGAGAGTTTGCTTAAGTCCTTGGATTCTTCAAGAGAGGAAATATTAGATTCAAAGCTCCCAGGAAGAGTCACAAGAACTTTCTCCATAATCAGTTTTTCTGCAAATTCTTCACAAAGAAGTCTAATGTTATTAACAATCAAGGAGATTCGATCAACATAACATACTTACTGATTGTTTCATCATCCTGCATATTTAGGGACTCAAACTCTCTTTTCAGGTTCAAAACTTGCATTTGAAGTGCTCTATCGGTGCCTTGATATTCTTATTTCAACCTACCCCAAGCCTCTTTTATTGTTTTACAAGTCATGATTCTACAAAAACACGAAATCTGCCACAGAATTTTGCATAAGCAAATTGGCCTTAGATTTCTTTGCCTTCTCTTAACTATTGGATTTGATCTGCACCAAGGTAGGATTTGCTAGTAGAGTAGCAATTACTTTAACTTTTGTCACAGTTTTCCCAAGTTCATAGGCTTTTAGAAAATCTTGAATCTTCACAGACCAAATTTGGTAATTTTTACCGGTAAAAGTGAATGGTGGATTTAAAGGTAGGTTGTTGAATGTCATTTGTTAAAAAACTTTGGTCTTGTAAGATCAACTAGAGGCTCTGATACCACTATTGAAACAGAAACAATCCAATAAATTGAATTGAAGTATAAAAACATAGTGAAATAATGAAATTACAGTCATTCATTAACTTGTAGAAAATCTGAATACATACAAGGAAAAAAACTGACAATTTCCTATCTAGTAGCCACTTACAAAGTAGATGGAAAACTGAATTAAAAACATGTGCCACTAACTGTCATAAAAGTGCCACTAATTTCATAAAGTTAAGCAACTAAAGTTGACCATGTCTAGTTAGAAAATAGGGAAACACCAAATTGAAATTGAGTGAAAACAAAAGCTGGAAGTTAAGAAAGGACAATTGTCTAACATAGACATCAATAATATTCCACGATCATGATCGGATCAAAAGTGGGTGCCTTATTTTTAGTGAGGGTCGAGAGCCACAATCAGAGTAGATGTAAAAAGTCAGGGTTGAAATCAAGAGTCAAGTCCCAATTCATGTTTGGGGTTGGGAGTCGGGTGTTAGAAGTCGAGGTCTCAAGTCATAGACGGGATGAGGTCCAATCCTAGGTCATGGTTGGGAGTCGGGTTTAGGGTCGAAGTCGGGAGTCGGGTTCAAGGGATGTGGACGGTAGCCAAGATCTAGAATGGGGTGAAGAGTCAGTGTCAGATTAAGGTATTGAGTCGGGTTCCATGTCGAGTTAGGAGTTGGGATCTCATGTCACTGTCGGTTTGCTATGATAGTTTTACATACCTTGAATCACTCCAATTGATACTCTAACATTGAAGAGGAATCCTTAAACTCTGTGCTTGAACCTTGAGATGAGTTTCTTTAATGATCTAGGTTTTGATTGTAGAATCTTACCTAGGATACATAATTATATGTTAGAATCACTTAGAAATCATGAGAGTATGATTACCTTGATTTTTGGAAGGAAGAACTCTTGATGGACCTTCTAAGTTTTCAGTGCCAAAACAGGTTGCACATTGACGGGGCTGCTTTGCCATATGTGGATATTCTGGTCATTTTCTATTGTTATTCTCATTTTTAATTTTTGTGTCTTGTTTTTTGTTTTGTATATATTTCAAAATCATGTAAAAATATTATAAATCATGATAATTTACAACTTAAAATATTTTAAATATATATATAAAAAATTCGACTGACTCTTAAAATTTTATTACTGTCACATAAATTGGGACAAAGAAAGTAACATGTGTTATTTGAATATGTCGTAAACAGTACTTTAAATCCTATATATATATATATATATATATACACACACTCAAATACAATTTTATACAATATTATACAAAAAAAATGGACTTTGTCTTCTTCCTTTTATCCCAGCATAATCGAAAAATACCTCAAAAACTGAATCAAATCACCCAAAAATTCATATTTAGGATCTTCAATACGTAATCGATCTTTTATAATAATATTCATTCAAAATGGAGCTTATTTGTGAAAATAAGATTTTTCAAATTTTGAAGCTTCAAGCTTCAACAATTCAATAGTACTTGATATAGTAATTCCAATAACGAAGATAAATCAATGACTTATTATGTAAATTTCTCTAAAAGAAGTAGTCATAACCAATATCTAAACTATATATACATACGAGATCATTCATTTCACTCCAAACAAGCAAAGAAAATATGTTAGTCAATTACCGCTATCACCACCATTGCAATAGTCACCCTTCATCGAAGAAACTGCCTTCATTTAACAAATCAGCTAATAAAATCAAATCTAAGAATTTCAAAGATGGACAACGAATGAATTAGAGGAGAGAAAGAGAGGGAGAGAGAAAGAGAGAGAGAGAGAGACGCCCCAAAGCTATCCCCTTGACGTAACACGGGACCTAGGATCATGAGTGACCCCAAGCTAACTCTGAGTCTAGCATATCATGAACATACTGAATATATATATCTAAGTAAACATGAACTAAGCGGAACTAAATCAATAAGTATATAAAAAGGAACAAGTCCAACTAGTCTAAATAATCATAATAAAGCATAACAGGAGTTTAGTGGTAACTAAAAGGACCACTTAACAACTCAAGCTGAATTTACTACAATGTTTGAAAAGCCTTTAACTGAGTTAAGTTGCTGGGACATGCCCCCAACTAACTCTAACAAAACTGAAAACTGAAAGTAAAGACTAAAATGAAAGCATGTCTATTGTCCTAGAAATATGAGGACTCACCACTGAAGCTGTTGAATGCAGACCGAGAATCGATCTATGCGTGATCTGGATACTGAGTACCTGAACCTAAATCATTAAAGGATATATCGCAGAGTATGCGTCAGTACTTGGAATGTACTGAGCATGTAGGATATAAATACTACGCTGAATAAAGTATATTGGCTGAACAATACAAAACTTAACAATGATATAATCTGAACAAAAATATAGATATGCACTGAAGTATAACTGAACTAAATGCAATGACCAAGTACTAATCATGAAAGTAACATGATGAACTGAATGTTGAAGTATATACTGAAAACCTGGTCAAATGCACTACGAGTCTGACTATGGGAGCTACTATTAACCGACTTAAACCACGTGAGCTAAACGTGGAGTCCGATGTATACGCCCCATCGAGAGGACCCAATATATCTTTCCAGGGTATAAAGACATGACTGTGGCGTGATCACTAATATTGATGCCTAACAGAGGGGACTTATAATCCTACGTGGGCACGTAGTTCTAAGACTTTGAGGGTACTCTGAACCCTAGTCCAACTCAATGTTAAGTACACTCCCAGCTGAATACATATGAAGCTAAAATGCACTAAATACTAAATAGCTCGAAATATTGACATGCTAACTGAGAATGCAACATTTATATACTGAGAATGTGACATTCGAAATCTGAAGCATGATTTGCACTGACCTAGCAAGTATAATTCATTAACTAAGAGAATTTACACAAACTAGGGTTCTGAGTTTATACAAGGAATTATGCAACGTTTCCAAGAAAACATGTTATTTAGACTATGGATTCTATAGCAACTAAAATCACAACAAATTCCCAAGATTTTACAAACCCTAGGTCTAGACAAGCTATGTAGAATCAAGGAACTGACTTAATTCTAGGGACTTAGTGGATGAAAGGAACCCACTAGTGAAATCCCACTTACCTGGTGACGAAATCTACGAAGAAATCCTTTGGATTCCAATGCTAAAACTTGAAGAGCACTGTTGCTTGTTCTTGAAAGAAACTGGCGCCTCTTTCTCTTCTTTTCGTTCTAATTTGGATGATTTTTGGAGAATGAGGGTTCTGGGTATGTCTGACTAAGTTATTAGGATTAGACTGAGTAAAACATCGGAGTTTAAGCATCAAACGATGTAGTTTAAGTGCCCCAACACATAGGGAAAAAACCAAAACAACCCTGACTTAAAAGATGACAAAGGACATCCTCGGTGGTACTGATGGACCGTCGTTTGGACTACCGACTATTGACTTCGGTCGTGGTTCATGGTCTGCCCGACAGGGCTTCACTAAAACGAGCATAACTTTTTCACTCCGAGCTTGGATTTTAGCAAACTCGGTGGCGTTGGAAAGAGGATTCAATTATTTTTAATTTGATAGATCATGGGCCACCTAATTCATTTGTGTTAAAAGATATTACCATTTGAAGTTGACCCAATAGTCATTTTCCTCTAATTGGCTGCTGACCCTCACTTACGGCCAGACCTATGGTCCGTAGGTCCAACCACGGACCGTACTGGTCGGCCGTGGGTGGGATCAGAGATCCCTAAATCTTGGACCCCCACGAAGGACCCCACCTACAGACCATGTGTCCGACCACGGACTGTCGGTGGCTTCCGTGGTTCTGACACTAGATCCTGGAAAACTGCATTTTTCCATCTTCTCGTATCAGTGGTGTTACAGAGAAAGAGAGAGTGTATGTGTTTTGGTTTTGGGTGTGTAGGGAAGAGAGAGGAAAAAAGAGGTACTAATAGGTTAGTGGCTAAATTTGGTAAAGTTTTTAAACCTTGGCCCATTTTGACAATGTATTTGGGTAAATTGTACTTTCAAGCAACTATCTCTACAAAATTTGATTGAGTCTTGAAATTTTATTTGTATCACATAAATTAAGACAAAAAAATTAATTTACATTATTTGAAAATTATATAAAAATAATATGAATCACAATAATTAATAATTTAAAACTTCAAATTCCATTTGTATCACATAAATTGAAACCGAGAAAGTTACATATATTGCGTCTATGCAATATATATATATATATATATATATATATATATATAGGACCCATACAAAGTGCTGCAAAACAATTGATTTTTTTTTAATCATTAGAAAGTGGGAACTACAAAATGCTTCAATTGATTGCTCAAGTATGTTCAAAAGTTAAAAAGTTTTCTTTACATTATTGATTGCGCATGAGTAAGCCACGTATTTATTTCAAGTTTAAGTTTATTCCTTTTCAAATTTGGTGGAATACACATCTTGTTGGTGTTTGGTTTGGGAACTCCCCTTTTGCTATTATTGTTTATTACTTCTTATTGTAAGCATAATAATGCTACACAACTTATAGGTCAGAATCATTAGGTCCTAATGTTTAGGAGATTCTTTGTTTGGTTTTAGTTATTTTGAATGAAGATGAAAGTACGTATAACTTTTGGGGGAAGGTGAGAACCAGTGTTGGCATAATTGCATGTATGTGGTGATCATTAAATTAGTGTTTTGATTTGACACAATTTTAAAAAATAAATAATACTTTTGAATTTTGTGGTATTAAAATATTTTTTAATCTTGTAATCTTTAACATATCTTATGAAAAGTTAAAATTAAAGAATTGTCAAAAAAGAAAAAAATATCTTTTTAAAACAAAAAAAAAAGTAGGACAAAAAAATAAAATGAAGAGAGTACAACGTAGCATGCATGATCCATAAGTAACTAGTAACTTAATTAGCCATATTATATGATCCATAAGTAACTAGTAGCTTAATTAGCCATATTGTTATTTTTCTTGTTTTATAGTAGGAACTTTTATAAAAATATACATTTTAATAAAATAATTATATTTGCATAATTCATATTATCGTATTACACCCGCATAGTTCATTTTATATAGTAGGATGTACAAAATAGAACTGAAAATCAAAATAAATCGCAAATCGAGTCAAATCGGAAAAAATCCGACTAATGACTTGGTTTGACTTGGTTTGGTATTGAAAAAAAATCGACTATACTTGAGTTGGGTTGGTTTGGTTTTAACTAAAAAAAAGTCAACCCGAGACCAAATCAACCCGACATTATGTATATAATTTTTAAAATTTATTTTATACATAACAATATTTACTTTGATGTAATTTCTAAATATTACTTATACATTTTCATAATTTTTATATTTTAACATATTTTTTCAAGCTTACTGAGACTTAGAATTTTGAATGGTCCAATAAAGGTTATAGTCCATAGATATTAGTAACTCTAATAAAGCTCAATTCAAAATCAAATCAATACTAATGCTAACAAAATAATTAATTCAACACTAAGAATGACAATAATGTTGAATATTTGTTCTTTAGTTTTACATTGGTTTAGACATTTAAAATATATATAACCTAATTTTGATTTTTCAATGTTTAATCATGTAATTAATACTTATTAAACTTATTTTAGCATGGTTTAGTACTTTATCATTTTCTTTATGACTTATCAATTTATAATATTTATTTTATACGATTTCATTATTGTTTTTTATTAAATATTTTAGTGTCATCACTCATCTCATATTTTGTGTTATTTTCTTAAGAAGCGCCTTAGATAGTTGTATTTTGGTTGGACTAAATTAATATTTGAAGCACAAGTTAATTATATGTTTGTATGAATACTTTACCGGAAAAACCTAAAACCCCCCAAAAAAAGTCTAAGGTTTATTAGTTTGGTTGATTTAAAAATTAAAAAATTTGACACAAATGGTTTGGTTTGGTATTTGAAAAATCCGAACCAACCCGACACGAGGTTGAAAAACTCGAAAAAAACCCGAATTTTATTAGTTTGGTTTGGTTTATAAATTTAAAAATTTAACACAAATAATTTGGTTTAATATTTGAAAAACCCAAACCAACCCGATCATGTATACCCCATTATATAATATACAATATTATACACTTACTATACATCAATGTATATGTTATAGTACATAAGAAGTGTTTATACACACTTTTGACATTTTTAAAATTTGTATAAAGACTCTCCGATAAAAACAAACCAAAAAATGAGAACATTTATTGGAAGTAGGCTTTCAAAATATTGTGTCATCTTTTTTCTAAAAATAAGTAATTGGGCCAAAAGATATAATATCTAGGAAAATTATATAAAATAGCAAACTATTAATTTAAATTAAATGATATAACCACAATTTTATTTAATTCTAATCCGTAGCAAACAGTTTGCCACTCACCTCTCTCCCCAGAAATCTCGCTCACCACTCTCCCTGATCTCACTCGTCATTCTCCCTCACCTCTCTCACTTTATACAAACACAAATGTATAAATTATGTTTGTGTTTGTATAAAGTGAGAAAAAACTGTATATACACATACAAATACATATCTCTTCGTCATATACACTTATAACTATACACTACAAATCTTCCTATGCCCAGTTCTCTTTCTCGCTTTATACAAACACAAATTATACAAAATACAATGCATAATTTGTGTTTGTATAAAGCGAGAGAGATTTGTGTACAAATCTATATGTATACAGATTCATATTTAAATACATATAATATAAATATACATATACAACTTAAAATCACAATAACAAAAACGTATATACAAAAATACAGTTACATATACATATACAGATTTTTATGTATAAGTATACTGAAATATACAAATACAAATTTTTATGTATATGTATATTGAAATATACAGATTAATAGCCATAGCAAACATAAAATTTGCTATAGAGCGCAATTATGCAAACTATAGTTATAGCATACAAATATATTTTTATGTTTGCTAAATCTAAAATTTATTCTTAATAATTTTATCCCAATATTCATATGGTGTAACCTTTTTTTTAAATACTTCACTGCGTGTATCTGATCTAAGTATTATTTTATTTTATTTTGATTTACGACTTGGAAATGAAGTAGATTAAAGTGGGGGCCAACATCTTATCATGAGATCAGCTAAAACTCAGTTGAAAGAAAACCTAGCCTACATGGGTGCAAAGCAGCCGCTAATGAATCTTGTCCCAAAATATGACTCTGCAGAATTGCCCTTTGGTGAACGACATGGAAAATCCATAGACTTTATCCTTCCTAACGCGGAAATTCTCCATCCTCCATTGCTCCCTTGCCCCAGGTGCTTCTGTAGGATTTTTAGAGCATCCTTCATCTATTTTCTCCTTCCAAAGTGGGAGGAAAATAAAATACGACACATAATTAGGTTGCTGATTTTTGATATCTTATTATAGCGGGGCTCAGACCATTATAGTTGTGTCGCCATAGCAAGGGAACTTCCTGTATGGCGAGATGACGCCAACCCAACTCAAAAATGATTTAAGCCAAAATCTGTCGTGCTCAAATTTTAGGAATTCTTACACTAAACTACGGAACCTTTGGGACTCTACACGAGGTGCCCTTTCATAACGACGGATCGAGTGATTACAAAAGGTATCAGTTAGCATCTTTCATGGCTTTACCTCTGAATAATACTTTCATTTATAGGAGGTGCAACATGGTACATGTGACTTAAGAACCAGCATTCCCTACCGCAGGTGGTAGGCCGATGGCTCTTGTAACACCTAGCTCAATGGTCTCATCATCTAAATCATTGGCGAACCCAACCACGCTCTTAGTATCATCCGCGGGGCTCATCTTGCCTTATTTTCACAATAATGACACAAAACAAAAAGTAACAAAAACACAAAACGCATGAAAGTTTCAATTCAAAAATCAACTGGAGACGATCATAAGTCGATCTCCGGCAGCGGTGTCATTTTTTTATAAACGTTCAACTATGTCTAATTTTCATATTATATATGGTCGTATACAAAATAATAGCCAACTTTAAAGGTTGGGGTCGAATCATGAGGATTGATAGTTGGGATCACTTTCGAATTGATTTCTCAACCCAAGACAAACTAGCACATTGTACTATCAACAAGTGTAAATATTAAAAGGGTGTTTAAGAGTAACTAGAAATTATCAATATCAAGTATAAAACACAAGAAGTCAACAAAAATAAGTTCTAATAAGATTGAAAATGACTAGGGTGTATGTATTTTAAGTGGGTTTCAACACAATAGGCAAAGATTAATCAAAATCAATGGATAGCACTTGGTCTATGCTACATTCGATATTCTCTCAAACTATTAAATATATCCCCTGGATTCTCTCAAACTCCAAGACCCTTTTCCAGTAGACTATCCCTAGTTCATATCATTGAATGGGAAATTAATTATATTATCTCATCTCTAGCTCAAATCCATATACTAATTTGACAACTCCTCACTATTGATGTCCTACCTAATCTTTTTTATTTTCTCCAGCCAAAATAGTGTTCAAGAGCTCAATCAACGTTTGTAACCACTGATTTTAGATTAAAACTTCAAGACAAAAATAGATTCATGCATAACGACCAATTTTAGAACTAATTAATCAATACCCATTAGGCGTTACATATACATCACGATGTGCACACACACCTAGCTACAAGTTTAGCTACTCATAATGAAAGAAATAGAGACAATGCCCATATGGGAGTACTCCATTCCAAGAAAAAATGATTAACAAATCTGAGATCTAAAGCTTAGAAGGATACAAATATGAGTTTTCTTCCTTAGCAAGCAATGAAAGTTCTATCTATTTTCTATCACTACAAAATTATCCAAAAAGTTCTTCTTTCTAGACTATTCCCAATTGGAAAGAAAATAAAGATACATAATTACACAAATCCCTATTATATCCTTAAAACCTTCCAAAGGGAGCATTTTATCATCTAATTACATTTTTTCCATTAAGCTTATACTTTCAACTTAGGCTGGACCGGCGGAACTCAATGCAATGTTGTTCAGCGCCAATCACATTGTCACTTCAACCTTCAGTTTCTTCAATAACACCTACGCTAGAGTCAGTGGAATGTCAATTAGTGTAACACCTCAGAAATTAGGAAAGGAAAAAGACTTCATTTTTTCATTATTGGTTGAGTCCTACGAGGCTCATCTATGATTTGTAGGTGGCACTATAGGGAGTGGGTTGAGTTTTTGGGAATTCAAGTCTTAGTAAGTTGGCCTACGACTAGACAAGACGAGTCGTAGGATGGTTTATGGGCCATAGGAAGTGTCTGTAGGTTTGGTCCATACTTAATATTGTTTTGAGCTTAAACTTAAGGTCTACGGATGGAGTCTACGGACCGTAAAAGGGTCGGTGGTCCGTAGAAGGGTTTTGTGGAAAGTTGGCAATCTTTTGGTTCCCGTACTTGGTTGTAGGATTGACCAATATGGTCCATAGAAAGTCCTATAGACTGTAGGTTGAAGTCGTAGATTCTGTCCGGTAGAATTTAGTGAAGGGTGTTTTGGTCTTCTCCTATCTACCCAACTCTGAAACTACATTGTTTTGGCCCTATAACTATCCTATAACCGGTTTTACCCTTTAAAATATTCATCCCTCTCATTCACTAAAAAAAAACCCTCAAAACTCCTAAATCATCTTCCCCAAATACTCTCAAGAGCTCTCAAGGAAGGATCTTTCGGTTTGATCAAGCTTGAATGTTTCTTCTCCAAATTCTTAGGGATTTTATTGCCAAGGTATGTGTGAATTCACCAATGGATCCCTTTCATCCATTGGGTCCCAAAAGAACTTAAATCTCCAATTTAGTTTCACTCTTCAATTAGGGTTTATGTCAATCTACATGGGTCCTTTTTTATTGTGATTCAATTGATGTTGTTCTAACTTATTGTGCATGATTTAACCTAATTATATGATTTATAATTAATTTCATATGAACTCATGCTTTATGTTTTGATTTTCACCTATGAACTATGAACTATGATCATGAATTGATGAGGGATTTTATGCATATTTTATGAAAGGATGAAGTTATAATTTAAGGATGCTTTTAAGTATGTAGCAATGGTTTGAGAAATGTTTTATTCACAATTTGAAAGGAATCATGATTTTAGATGCTTACGAAGGTAATTGTCTATATGAGCAATATTTTAAAATCGTGATTTTGAAAGAATCTACTCTCATACGGCTTTATGATTTGGATTGATATTTTGATTGTTGTATTTCCTAATTTTATGTTTTTATAATTGACTTTCTCTATTCTATTGGGATTTTACTTAGCATCGGGAGAACTTTGAGATGGAGGCTCAAATAAGGTAGTCTGTAGTAGAAATCTCTAGTTCCAAACTATGTACCCCCGTATGATTGTCTTAAGTGACTTAGCTAGTGGATCCACATAGCATTAATGATATTACACAAAGTTCTACCTTGGCAAGTAAACTCTCATTTCTCGATGTAGGAGTTGTATCGGATTCCATGTTGTAGATCACATGGTCTATTGTTGGTTAAAGCTAATATACCACGAAAAGAACTAAGATTTTCCCTCAAAGCTTCCATTACGTATTGTATTAATGCATATCCTTGTCTCATGGTTTTAATGACTGTGTTTTTTAAGCTTTTAAATGTTCTAATTGGTCATGCATTACAAGTTCCAAGCCTACTAACATGGCATGCCTACGTTTATGCATATTTCCTCATAATTAGTATATTTGATTTACTAATGCATAATTATATCTATATTGTCTTATAATATCGGTTTGACGTTTCTCTTCCCGCTTGTGGCCAGATTTGGATTGCTTATAGCTATTGAATTGGTGAGTCCTCATACTCTGAGGGCAAAGCCATGAAGACCTTTTATTGCTTTTATTATTTACTTTTGAGACTTTGTACGTGGTGTATGAATTCCATCTCAACCACTCTTATGTTGTTTAGAATGGCTTGTCAAGAAACAATTATGATTCCACATTCATGTTCAAATTCTCCTTTATAATATGAGACATTTTACTTAAACTCTCTTATTGCATATTCTATTGTGTTGTATGTATGTAAAATGGCTTGTGTAGGGACTCTCGGATTCTATACATCATGCCACGTCTAAGGTATACTTTGGGTCATGACAATTAGAAATTGTTTAATCCTAATGAGTCGTTGGTGCTTGGACAGTTTTCCTTCGGTCAAGCCGGTGAGACGCCAACTGGCTACTGCGGGATGCCAGTTCCTTCTCTGGTGTGCTTCGGTGATTTTAAGACCCAAATCCTTTTAAGTTAATTTTTCCAAGTAATGCCAACACACCAGAGAACTAGAGCCTCAAATTCCCTCAATTAGCATCAAAACATAGCAATAATTCTTAAATTTGAGTCTTATGAGCTGATAAACAAAATATTTTCTACTCATATTTGCTAAAAACTAAAAACTAAAATTTGAAAATCATATAAATTTTGTAAAATATAGTGAACAAACACCAAACGTACAATTTGTTGTATAAAATTAGGTAGAGAAGAAATATATTTTCTTCCAAAAATACAACGGTGTACGCCAACTAGCTCCTGGGGGACGCTAGTTCCTTCGGCGGTACGCTTCAGTGATTTTAAGACCCAAATCATTTAAAGTTGATTTTTTCCAAGTAATGCCTAGATACTAGAAATCTAGAGCCTAAAATCCTCTCAATTAGCGTTAAAACATAGGAATAATTCTTAAATTTGGGTCTTATGAGCTGATAAAATACCAACTCATCAGTTACCGAATATTTTCTACTCATATTTACTAAAAACTAAAATCACATAAATTTTGTAAAATATAATGAACAAACCACTAAACGTTCATTTGTTGTATAAAATTTGGTGGAGAAGAAATATTATTTTCTTCGAAATATGCAATGGTGTATAATAATAGTGAAAGAAGAAGACAATTTTCTTTCACTAATCATTTCTGTTATGGTACTTCCCAACGTGAATCCGAATTTAATCGGGTTCCAGTGTACATACCGGACACAAGGTAGGAAACAAAAAAACTTAATAAGTGAAGAGAGAGAAAATATTCATACAAAAAAAAGTGAAGAGAGAGAAAAAGATTTAATTTTTTTTAACATACAATCAAGAATCATTGCAAGTGGAAAACTAAAAAAATCAATAATTAATCCTCACTCTCAAAAATCCGCCTAAATCCCAAAATTTCTGCCAAAAAATGTCAAAATAAATTAAAATATTTTTATAACTAAAAACTATCTTTTATAAATAAAAATAATTTATTTATATATTATAAATTAGGATCTTAAATATTTTATTTATGTGATTTTTTATAAGGGAAAGTGGTTTGAAATATGTCTAATCTTTGAAGAAAATTGTTGTAATCTCAAACTTTGGGCAGGACCTATTACACCATTCACTATTTAAAAGTGTATTTTAAAGGTATATATGCACTCGATTGGACAAGTGTGTGAATACACGTATGATGAGCGTGTACGTCACAAAATAATACTTTATGAGTCTGTGATTAACTCACCTATTGATGAAGGTTAAATTAATATTCATTAATTTAGACTCACTTCTTTTTACCTCTTTACCTTATTCTTCTTCCCTGTAGCATTTTTCACTCAAAGACAAATCACCATTATGGCTCAAAGAGGTAAGCTTTAACGAATTATTCTCTTTAATTTTTTATTGCTCTGTTTGTCTTATTTGTTCGATTTTTAATTAGAGCTTCTAATTTTTTTCTCTAATTTCTGATTTCTTTTTTGTTAGTGTTAGCCATGGAAGAGGTAAAATTGAATTGAATAGCATTTGTTTTGATAAGGATGATCCAAAATTGAATGATGAAGTGTGATACTTTCACGATTTGCTGCTCTCTTTGAAAACTTCTTGTTTCGATAATAATTTGGATAGAAGATTTTGCTCTTACCCATACTATGGATCAGAAAAGTGTAAATATTTTTATTGCAGAAATGATGTGGTTAATGAACGATCTAAGTTCATCATTCCAAAGATGGTGAAGAAAATGAAGGACATGAATGAACTATTACTTGCAAATGTGAAGAAAATGAAGAAGAAGGAAGAAATCATGGGCTACAACGATAGAGAAATTACAAAGATGGAAGCTCAACATATATATACCTAGTTGAAAGAACAATGTAGTGTGAAAGGGGTGGAAGGAGTGTTTTCTTTCAAGGGCCATGAAGAGGTTGAGCTGATAAAAAATGCAATAGAGAAACTGATTGAGGTGAAGAAGAAAGAGAGTAACTATTGTAGTCTCAATAGAATCTTCTTGTGTCTCTTGATCATGTATGTTGTTGTTTGGATCAAAATATCTAGTTAAAGCATTTCTTTGGGTTGATGTAAGTTTGAAAGTTTTTATGTTTGCTAGTTTGTATGGTTGAAATCAGTTAACTTGATTTTGTGTTGGATGCAAGATCCTTGTTTCTATGTTTTTACTGATTGTTTGAATCAATTGATGAACACAAAGTGCAAACACAAAGTACAAACACATAGTGTAAACACAAATTTGTTGACACAAACTATTAGCTCAAACGGTTAACACAAGTTGTTAGCACAAACGGTTAACACAAGTTGTTAGCACAAACGGTTAACACAAATGATAAGCACAAATTATTAGCACAAATAATAGAAACATTCAATAATAATAGCAAATAAGTTGGTTCATACAAAATTAGGGCATCAAGTTAATATAGATGTTCAAGTGGACCATCACAAGTTCAAAACATATAGCCTTGTTAAATTATATTACATTGTATGGCGAAACAACTTGCCCAATTAACAATGTTATATCAGCTTTAATCTCAAAAAACTATTAACATCTTAACACTACTTCCATTTTTCCTTGGATTGTGAAGAAGTTATTTTCTATCTTTTATTCACTCTTGTCTCATCCCTCATCATTTGAAGTAACTTAATGAATTTTCAAACCACTTATTAAGATGCCCTTTTTGGCATTCCTATAGCACTTACATGTATTTTCAAAACCTTGTGTCACGACCCAGATTTACCCCCTAGATGTAACAAGGCGTACAAGATTCCGATAAGTCTCATACAAGCCCCTAAGCATATCATAACATAAGATAGTATAAAAGTGAGGAAATTAAAAATATTTTCTAATACAACCAAAGTCTCATAAAACAAAGCAGAAGTCTTAATCATTGTCTCAAACCATATAATACATGAAAGTCTTAGGTACACAACCCATACAAACATTCTAACATAAAGAAAGACATAAAATAAAAGGGTGAGCAAGTCCTCGATGCTATGAGGACTCACCAAATCTTCACTTGCTTGCTTCTAAAAAGATCCTACCCACGAGAATGGAAGTCAATATCACCAGACCCTACATTTGATAAGAATATAGGCAAGAGTATGCGTTAGTACAATAAAGTACTAAATATGATGGCTAGCATAAATCATCAACATAAGCATAATATAGGCATTAGTCAACATAAGACATATACCAAAATCATAAGAGACATCAACATAAGGCATAGACTATAAGCATAAGGGATAACAACATAGTCATAGGCATAATCAATGCATCTAGATCAACATGACATAAGAAAAACACTACATAAGTAACCTTCAAAGCATGTTTGTGCAATGCATGAATAAGACCCCATAAATCTCACCCATGCTAAGCAAATCATTTAGTCCCTCATTTATATTCATCATCTTTTGATCTCATCCTTATCTTATTTCTCATAGACAGGGGGAAATTCACCTTAAGTCAAACATATCAAGGAAGGCAACTATAGCAACAATCCAAGCTAATCTAACATCATACAAGCAAATCTCATATTGAAACATACTTACAATACTTCCTCGAAGTAATCTTGATTCATCATAAACATGCTAATTAGATTAGGGACTTGTCCCTCGTATTCATAGTAAATCATGGAAAAGTATTTTTTTACTAGTCCACAACATAACATCACTCATGAATGGTTACAATTTACTAATTCAAGGCTATCAAGGAAAAGCATCTTACTATGCTAGACCAAGTTATCATGGAAAGCACACACTCATGCAAGTCCAAGCTACTCAAGGAAGGGTACTATTGCTCAATCTAAGCTATCATGAAATGATGTGGCCTCACCAAGTCAAGCTATCATGCAAGTATTCTATTATGCTAGTCCAAGCTACATTAGAAGGGTATGATTTCTCAATCCAAGGTTATCCATAAGTTCTACTATCTCAAGCTACCTTGCATGGTCTTGTCTTACCAAGTCAAGCTATTCGTGAAGGGATATCTCATCACTACTTCAAGCTAACATATCATTTGAACACTTACGAGATACTATCTTCAAGCATGTCTTAATTCACTGGGAAGGCTTATTAGATCATGCGTGAGTACATCACCATCCATGAACACTTTTACTCTTAGATTCATTTTAGGTGAGAAAACCTTTCACATCATGTTCATTATGTGTTCATGAGAATGTCTTTTCAATCATCACAACGTCATTAGCATAATCATTGACACCTTACTCTCAAAGGATTCCTAAAGAATTTACATAGATTCTGTAAGAACATGCGTACATTCATAATATAGATCATGTGGGTAAGCCTTCCACAACAATACTATATACAATCAACATACATATAAGCTTCACTGTCAAAGCCTTAACATTCATAGTTCATCATATTAGCCTTACTCTCAAAGCAACAATTCTCATGATCATCACATAGGCCTAGTTCTTAAGACGTTCTAATCACATACTTCATTCCTTAAGCAATTCTAATCATATATCATCATATAGTCTCAATCTCAAGCACTACTAACCATAATTCATCATATAAGCTGTAATCTAATTCAATTCAAGTCTATGTGCTTTACTCTTAAGCAATCCATATATATGTGCTCTAATCTCAAGCAATCTGTAAAGTAATTGATCAATCTTAGAAGATCACATCTAAGCCCTCAATTTCCCCTTTCATGGCATAAAACCGAACTATATCAATTCCACCTTAGAATCATAGGTTAAGCATGAATACATGTATAATCATACTAAAAACATGCAATTCTATCATAAACGATCATAAACAATTATAATCCACTCTATTGGACCATAACCCATAATATTAGAAGAAACCCTAGTTTGACTTAGGGAATTCTTCTTCTAAATTGGAGAAAACATGGGGTCTTCATGGATGAAATGAATCCATGAATGAATAATCCATCATACCTTGATTACAAAAGCTTTCAAGCATGAAACAATGGAGACTTGACTTGACCTAGCTTGATTCTCTTTATTCTTCTTCTTCTTCACTTTCTTGAGAGAGAATTTGGGTTTCTTTTGGGGTCTTGAAATAATGACTTAGGATGACTTAATTTAGGGGTCTAAAGTACTTATATAGATTGTCTAGATTAGGGTAAAATGACACCACTTAATCCTAATTAAAACCGAAATACTTCAAAGTACCCCTAAACTAAACCACCAAAACTCCCCCATTTGCCCACCCACGAGACCACACTGACGAACCGTGGATGGACTAACGGTCCGTCCTGGTCAAGCGTGGTTTGGGTTCAGAGATACTGGATGTTGGGCTTGGATCTACGACCCAACAACGAGGCGTGGACCCATCCACGGGGAGTAGGTCCTGCCCGTGGTCACTGCCTTAGGCAGATTCTCTAGGGTGGTCACCCACGAACTCCACCCATGAGGCGTGGGTGACACCTGGAATTCCTAAAGTTGCTAAGTTCCCTCTTTCGGATACGGGGTGTTACAATATCTCCCCCTTGGGAACATTCGTCCTCGAATGACGTTCTAGGCACTTTTTAAGGTCACAACTCTAAACTAGCAACCCATCATGCATGCAACACATCTAAATGCACACAACCAAAGATGAATCATCAACTCTAAGATAAACATGTTCAATGCATCACAAAGAAGGTAGGAACTACATGTAATAACCCAAAATGCAAGTAATTTTCAACATCTACTCATGTTCAAGGAGGAACTTACCATCTCCAAGCTATAAGTATATTTAACACAATATCATTGAGCCTATATGCAATCTATACTCATAACATACATCCAAGGAGGAATCTCTCAACTCCAAGCTAAGGCATATTTCACAACTCATCTCATGAAGTCTATAGGCAACTCATTAATGCACTACAACATGAGGAAGATCAATCATGCAAACTCATTTTCTTTAAAAAAACACAAGCTCTTCATGAACATGCACAACATAAGGAAATCATGAAAACATCTAAAACAAACATGACTTCACATAAAGAATAAACCATGAGGAACTCATCATCTCAATGCTAAATGAGGAATACAAGGAAAATGATGAGGATATTGGGACATCTTATTGGCCCTCGGCTTCCCAAATAGCACCTTCAACTAAAACCCTCACTAAAAGATCACTCCTTAACACTTTAATGGAACAACTTCCTTGTTCTTCTATTTCTTGACTTGCCGATCTAAGATCTCATATGGGTTTACAAAACGGGGACTAAACTCTCCCAAACTCATTACACCTCTAAAGGTGAGAATTTCAAACAACCCAAAGCATGAACATTAAGGACACTCATCGACCTTGCTATCTAAGCACATCATCTCCCCCTTAGGAGTAAGCCTATACGGACTTTCTAAGCACCATTTCTTTCAATTATAAGGTAGGAACAAGTTATCACTAAGCTTTCACATCCACCACACAAAGGGATTCTAAGCCAAGGTGAATTACACTACTACCCTTCATAGGAGTCTACTCAATCACCACACCTAGGTATTATCTAAACACCTATACATCAAGTCTTATAAACATACCCAAAATGCACAATGGCTAAGTAGGGTTCTACTATCAATAAAACAATAACAATAATGCAGCCCATTCATACTAAAGACAACATCAAAGTCTAGCATATCAAGTCACAAAAGACAAAATAACACCGGAATCTATAAAGCATAAAACACATACCGGTAGTCACATCCGGGGGACACTCTTGTCCCCCTCTAGCTTGGAGAGCATAAAACCTATTCTTCTTTAGAGCGTTCCCATCTGAACCACTAGGAACAACTTGATTACCCTCTCTTCCCTTAGCTTTCATCTTTGGGCAATTTCTCATCTTGTGGCCACTTTCACCACAACTAAAGCAACCCTCACTACCGGCCAAGCACCTACCCTCATGTCTCTTTCCACATTTAGCACAAGTAGGCCATAGGGGCTCACTACTATTCCTTGCGGTTTAGTAGTTAGGATCATTGAAGTAGTCTTGCCCGGAAAACCTTTGTCGATTCCTAGAACGACCATGTCCATCGGACCTCACATGAGAGGAATCACCATCATCATTTCTAGACCTCTTTTTCTCCCTAGCTCTCCCTTTTAGTTTTGTTTCCTCAATTTGTTGAGCATGAGTCATAAGACGAGCAATATCCATATCATAAATAAACATAGTCGTATGACATTATTTCACCACTAGATCGGACACTCCCAACACAAACTTACTCATCTTAGCCCTACGATCCTCCATAATTGAAGGAGCATACTTAGATAGTTGGGTAAACCTCAACGTGTATTCCTTAACACTCATACTACCTTGCCTAAGTTTAATAAATTCAAGCACCTTAGCCTCTCTCATCTCTAGAGGGAAGAACCTATCAAGAAAAGAATTTTTGAACCTCTCCCACTCTATGAGACCCATCTTCTCCGTTCTAGTTTCTTTCCATTGATTAAACCACACTTGGGCAACTCCTTTAAGTTGGTAAGCAGCTAGTTCCGCCTTCTCTACCGGAGTAACTCCCATAATGTCTAACATCTTATGGACCTCATCTATAAACTCTTGGGGATCTTCCTCCATCTTGGACCCATAAAACTCTGAAGGGTTCATCCTCATAAAATCCCTCACTCTTGAAGCGGTCGTACCCACAATTGGATTCACGGGAGCTACCACCTCTCTATTGGCTTGGGCCTTCATGGCTTGAGCCATCATTTGAATAGTTTCCCTAAACTCCACATGAGTCACATTCCCATCTAAAGGGTCAATTGGAGCTTGGGGAGGAACTTCTTGATCCATATTTCCTTCTTCATTCTTTCTTGCATTAGCCCTTGTAATAAACATATCCTGAAAACCATCGGGTACAGATTAGGAAAAAGACCTAATAGAGTTAAACTTTATGGCACGACTTAGAGAATGAAGAAGTGAAGTTTCCTAAGCATATAAAAGCTTCTCATTCATAAATGTGGCGCACTTCACACTTATGAACAAGACTCTAATAGACGTGGTTTTGAGACATCCTAGAACCATTATAAACCTTGTACTCTGATTACCAAGTTTGTCACGAACCAGGGGTACCCCCCTAGATTTAACAAGGCTTACAAGACTCCGAGAAGTCTCACACAAGTCCCTTAGCATATCATAACATAAGATAATAGAAAAGTGCAGAAATTTAAAACATTTTCCAATACAACCAAAGTCTCATAAAACGAAGCAGAAGTCTTAATCATTGTCTCAAACCATATAATACATGAAAGTCTTAGGTACACAACCCATACAAACATTCTAACATAAAGAAAGACATAAAATAAAAGGGTGAGCAAGTCCTCGATGCTATGAGGACTCACCAAATCTTCACTTGCTTGCTTCTACAAAGATCCTACCCACGAGAATGGAAGTCAATATCACCAGACCCTACATTTGATAAGAATATAGGCAAGAGTATGCGTTAGTACAATAAAGTACTAAATATGATGGCTAGCATAAATCATCAACATAAGCATAATATAGGCATTAGTCAACATAAGACATATACCAAAATCATAAGAGACATCAACATAAGGCATAGATTATAAGCATAAGGGATAACAACATAGTCATAGGCATAATCAATGCATCTAGATCAACATGACATAAGAAAAACACTACATAAGTAACCCTTAAAGCATGCTTGTGCAATGCATGAATAAGACCCCATAAATCTCACCCATGCTAAGCAAACCATTTAGGCCCTCATTCATATTCATCATCTTTTGATCTCATCCTTATCTAATTTCTCATAGAAAAGGGAACATTCACCTTAAGTCAAACATATCAAGGAAGGAAACTATAGCAACAATCCAAGCTAATCTAACATCGTACAAGCAAATCTCATATTGAAACATACTTACAATACTTCCATGAAGTAATCTTGATTCATCATAAGCATGCTACTTAGATTAGGGACTTGTCCCTCGTATTCATAGTAAATCATGGAAAAGTATTTTTTTACTAGTCCACAACATAACATCACTCATGAAAAACGCACTCTCATGAAAGTCCAAGCTACTCAAGGAAGGGTAGTATTGCTCAATCCAAGCTATCATGAAATGATGTGGCCTCGCCAAGTCAAGCTATCATGCAAGCATTCTATTATGTTAGTCCAAGCTACATTGGAAGGGTACGATTTCTCAATCCAAAGCTATCCATGAGTTCTACTATCTCAAGTTACCATGGATGGTCTTGTCTTACCAAGTCAAGCGATTCATGAAGAGATATCTCATCAGTACTTCAAGCTAACATAATTCATACATGAAGCC
Organism: Solanum raphanifolium; assembly: GCA_036250405.1. NCBI lineage: Eukaryota > Viridiplantae > Streptophyta > Magnoliopsida > Solanales > Solanaceae > Solanum > Solanum raphanifolium. The sequence goes on along the minus strand of JAJOOE010001290.1, from coordinate 5,725 downwards.
TTTGAACACTTACGAGATACTATCTTCAAGCATGTCTTAGTTCATTGGGAAGTCTTATTAGGTCATGCGTGAGCACATCACCATCCAAGATCACTTTTACTCTTAGATTCATTTTAGGTAAGAAAACCTTTCAGATCATATTCATTATATGTTCATGAGTATGTCCTTTCAATCATCACAACAAAATTAGCATAATCATTGACACCTTACTCCCAAAGGTATCTTAAGGCATTTACATATATTCTATAAGAACATGCATACATTCCTAATATAGATCATATGGGTAAACCTTCCACAACAATACTATATACAATCAACATACATATAAGTTTCACTCTCAAAGCCTTAACATTCATAGTTCATCATATTATCCTTAATCTTAAAGCAATACTTCTCATAATCATCACACAGGCCTAGTTCTTAAGACGTTCTAATCATATGCTTCATTCCTTAAGCAATTCTAATCATATATCATCATATAGGCTCAATCTCAAGGACTACCAACTATAATTCATCATATAAGAATTAATATAATTCAGTTTATGTCTATGTGCTTTACTCTTATGCAATCCATATCTATGTGATATAATCTCAAGAAATCCATAAAGTAATTCATCAATCTTAGAAGATCACATCTAAGCCCTCAATTTCCCCTCTCATGGCATAAAACCAAACTATATCAATTCCACCTCAGAATCATAGGTTAAGCATGAATACATGTATAATCATACTAAAAACATGCAATTCTATCAAAAACAATCATAATCCACTCTATTGGACCATAACCCATAACATTAAAAGAAACTCTAGTTTGACTTGGGGAATTCTTTTTCTAAATTGGGGAAAACATGGGAGCTTCATGGATGAAAGGAATCCATGAATGAATAAGCCATTATACCTTGATTACAAAGCCTACCAAGCTTGAAACAATGGAGACTTGACTTGACCTAGCTTGATTATCTTCTTCTTCTTCTTCTTCTTCTTCTTCTTCTTCTTCTTCACTTTCTAAAGAGAGAATTTAGGTTTATTTTGGGGTCTTGAAATAATGACTTACGATGACTTAATTTAGGGGTCTAAAGTAATTATATGGGTGGTCTAGATTAGGGTAAAATGACACCACTTAATCCTAATTAAAACTGAAAAACTCCAAAGTACCCCTAAACTTAACCACCAAAACTGCCCCATTTACCCACCCACGAGACCATGCTGATGGTCCGTGGATGGACCTATGGTCTGTCCTGGTCAAGCGTGGTTTGGGTTCAGAGACACTGGAATTTGGTCTTGGACCTACGACCTCAGCCACGAGGCGTGGACCCATCCACAGGGCGTGGGTCCTGCCCGTGGTCACTGCCTTAGGCAGATTCTCTAGGGTGGTCATCCACAAAACCCCACCCATGGGGCGTGGGTCTAACCACGAGGTGTTGTTGGCCCCCTCGTGGGTGACACCTGAAATTCCTAAATTTGCTAAGTTCCCTCTTTCGGATACGGGGTGTTACACCTTATCTCTTCCCGGTACTTAAATAGTTGCATCACCCCTTCTCATACCTTATCCTCTTACTGGTGAGGAAGTGGTTGTAGAAGCCCTTCTAATGCATATGCCTCTTCCTCTAACAGGTGTTGTAGAATATCTTCCAATGCCTATAACTCTTCCTCTTACAAGTGTTGTAGAAGTCCTTTCAGTGCATATGCCTCTTCTTCTTACGGGTGTTGTAATAGCCCTTCCAATATCTATGCCTCTTCATCTTGCAGGTGAGGAAGTGGTTATAACAACAACTCTTTCCATATCTCTTTCTAGTGCGACAATAGGTTCAAAAGTCATACCTCTGTCTATAGTTAATGCTGCAACGGGTTCACGAGTCTTTCCTCTGCCCTTTGCAGGTGCCTCAACATCAAAATCATTATTCCTTAGCTTGTTTATTGTTTTTCTTGGCCTTTCCCTAGCTTTAGGGGTGCATCAGGATTAACATTTGTTTTTTGCATTCCCCCTAGAGAGTAGGTGTCTTCTTTGGCCTGCCCCTAGGTCTAGGAAGTGCCCAGAAGTACCAACTTCATTACTTGGTCCAACAACAACATAACTCAAATTTAAACCATAAACAAGAGATAACATGTAAAATACATACCTTTAAAGACAACTCCTTTTGTTGTGATTTTTTCCCTGATAAGTGCTACAAGTTATGTAAACACATTTCTTTAATAATTTTCCAGACTTTTATGACTCCTAAACTCTATTTTTCTAATCTTTTTATGGCCTTTATGGCATATACTTAACAACAGGATGATTTCTTAAATCAAGCCACATTTTCATGTTGGTCACTTGTTGAAGGTAATGACAACAGGTTCTTAGATAAGTCTTTTTACTTAAGCAATTATCAACATAGTTAATCGGTTTCCATTTCTAGTAAAGAATACTAGCAATGACATGTGGACATGACATTCCCTTGAACATCCCTGATCTACAATTACATGTCCTACTCTTCATATCAATAGTATGGACATATTCATCGAAAATTTCAAAGCCTTTCTCTCTCTATTGAAATCAATATGAAATCTCATTGGCTTTTCTATGTTTTTTTCTAGTACTCTCAATGCCATTGGAGAAATGTTGGTTAATCACATTTCTTGAAATAGAGGGAATTGTCCTAGTCTAATCATTACCTTCACTCTTATATCTTCAAACATAGTGATAATGGTTTTATGCTTTATAGCTAAGATCCAAGTATCGAAGCTTTCAGTCATATTGGTATCTATGCTGTCACACTTAACATCAATCCTAAAGTACATTTTTCACCAAGATTATACATTATAGTGAAGTAAATCTAGAAAAATATTTTTGTTACCTAGTAATTTAATTTAAGCCGAATTTGCCTTCAATTCTCCCTCGAAGGTGTTTCTTGCACATTTCCAAAATTGATTCCTTTTTTTCAAACCTCTCCAATGTTTTTCTTAGTTATCAAGGATGTGTCTTGCATACATCCTATGCTCCACCTCTGATAAACGATTCATGACTATTTCTCTAAGCCTCTACAATGAACAAAGACATCACTATTGTAGTAACAAAAATAATGCATTAAACATAAGTAAATTAACAAAAAAAACATACCTTTTACATATCTGAAATGAATGTGTAATCTCTGCCATCACCTAATCACAAGTCATCTATCAACAATTTAAATAATTATGTCCATGTATTTTTTATTCTCATACTCTACTACATCCCATGCAATAGACAACATTTGATTATTGGCCTTTAGAAACAACAACCAAAAATTTTCCTTTGGTTACTCCCTTCAAGAAACATCCATCTTAACCAATACATTTCCTATAACCACTAAGAAAAGCTTTTCTGCAAATATCAAAAGATATATAGAAACTCTAAAAAAATTAGCTTATAAAATTACCTTCAGAATCATCAACTTTTACTACACAAGTGTTACCTGAATTGGACCTAAACAATTCATCCCTATAGTCAAAATTTCTATCAAACTCTTTTAGATGATCACCCATTAGTTCATGTAGTATTCTATGTCTAGCTCTCCTAGTCGTAGTCTTCCCAACATGTATTCCCAACTTTGTTCTAAACAACTATTGAAATTTGAATATTCTAATGTTTGGTTGTTTACTGATTCTAACTTTGTAGTGCATATATAAGAACTTAGCATTGCACATGTAATTTCGTGTGGTCTTGACACATCTATGCCTAGGATAGTAGATTCTAATCATACTGACCCTCACCTTTTTGGGCTCATTAGTAAGCTTTTCTAAAGGGACACCTTTTTGAAGTGAATATTTTGTAACAGTGTTCCTAAAGTCATTCACACCCTCAAAAATCATGCACAATTGCCACACAACCTTTTTCAGTAGTTTTTATCAAAAATACCCTTCTATTATCCCTTCTTGTCTCATCTAAATCAGTTTCAACACTATATGCATCAAAACTACAATACACAGGCTCATTCCCAATAATTTTACCTTCTAATTTATTATCAACATGATCAGTCTCATCAAAACCAAGATTTGGACCAACTTCAGCAATCAGAACTTCTTCTGAGTCATTTAGTATTCTTTCACTTCTTTTCCTCATTTGGTATAGCCTCTTCTCAGCCCTCATGTTTATGTTTTTCTTCATAGACATCACTTTATATTCAACATCACATTCACTAAACAAATCTTGATGGTCTGAATTTGAACTATTTTCAATTTACTAGTCAGAGTCTAGCACTGGAATGTCATCATCAAAAACAGATTCAACATTTGGATTAGTTGTTAGTTGAGTTGGTTCAGCAACAATAGGCTCAACATATGTTGTAGTTGATGCTTGAGTAGGTGTAATAGTCTGGTATTCAGCAATTGCAATACCTGATGCTTGAGTAGGTGAAACAATCTCAGGCTAAGAAGTTGCAGAACTTTGAGAAGTTGTTGGTTGAGTAGTTGCAGCTTCAAACTTAAAATTTTTATTAATATGAACAACTCTCTCCCCTTCATGGGTCCCTTGTCCCCTTCTTTATTAGAAGCACCAAAAGATTCATCATTGGTAAAAGTGTATTCCAAAAAAACAAATTGGGCCATCTACTTGATCAACCATGTGACAAACATACACCTCAATAATATCCCCATCTTGAGAGCTTTGTGAAATTTCAAAATTATATCCATCACTTTGTATATCTAATAGAAAGTCACTCCTAGTTAGCCTAACATTAAAGGTGCAACTCGTAGTATACCATAACTCTTTAATACCATTAGTTAGTTCAGAGTAAGATATCTATCCACATCCACATCGAATATTTCAGTGATTTCTCCACCCTATATCATGGCTTTCGACTCCTACTATTCAAAATCCCGACATGCTAATATCTCATTGGTATATATGCAAACGCACCCATTCCTAAATTTATGTCACATTTACAATACATAAATATTAGAAAATGAAGAATACAATCAGTTCTTACAAATTGAATAATTTGGGAGAAATGGATTATTCTATTTAGACAAGGAAAACCCTAATTTATCTACTCATACAATTGTTATCCATATACAACTTAAACATATATTGTAACCAATCACCATTATAATACAAGAACTCAAACTAGTAAAAAACCCTAATTTATCGACAAAACCTAAAATTTCTGACTTCAAAATCAACAATAATGACAATAGTAATCAAATCCTAAATAATTTCTGATGAAAAATTCAATTGTAAGGTTAGAAGACACGAAAAAAGGACTAACCTTCAAGTTATGTAGGTCACTGATTCAGGAATATAGGTGAAGGGACACCAGACAATAACACATGCACGATTTTAGTCATGTTATCAAGATCATACATCCACGTTACCACAAGAAATTTAGAAACACGATTGAGAAAAGTGTAGAAAAATGAGTCACTTTGACAGATTTGGTAGATGAAAAATGTTTGGGAAAGAGGAAGGTCGACAATCGAATACAAATTTCCTTTTTTTGACCTTTTAAAATATATTTCTTAAAATCAATTAATTAAACTAATTGACTAATTTAACTACTTAAATGAATTAAATGACTCGTGTGAGACAATCACTTATGATTGATTAAGTGGTAAAGATGGGCGCATATATATCTTTAAAATACACTATTAGATAGTGTAAGGTGTAATAGGTGTAACACCTCAAAAGTGTAAAAGTTAGTTTGAAGTTGAAAGGTGTAGACAGGTTGTTGCTGCAAGGTTCCATGAGTGGCATGTATGACCTGTACAT